>JAYWMT010000075.1:0-205000 GCA_039090855.1 Macrothele yani
CTCGCACTCTCAAGAAATGCCTGCCTTTTGCGACGAACTGCAAAACTAGACAGTACTACTTGTTTTTTGTCTGGCCTGATGGGGAACATACACTGCCGGAAAGTGAAAAAAAAAGTCCCAGAAGGAATGCCGAGTAAAAACGTCATATTATAATATCTTAATGGCTAAGGGCAGCAGAAACTGTGATCCAAGTTGGAATGTTATTGGATGAAATAACGATGTCACTGTGGACTACAAGATACAACTGTGGGCAGCGCGTATTTAAGGAGATTTGGGCGTCCTGTGTCTATATTGTTTCCAGTGCTCCTTGAAGAAGAAGCACCATGCCTGGACGACGCGGGCGCGCAACATTTGTTCCAGTTATCGGAGTTCGAGCGAAGCCGTATTGCCGCCCAGGTGGCTCATTGGTAGTGGAAGGCTACAGCGTCGCAGAATTCGATCTTCTGTCATACCAAGGAGTGTCTACCAGAACGATGTGGAATCGTTTGTTGGAAGCAGGACTACGGGCACGAGTGCCGATGGACCACTGACCCCTGGTCACCATCGTGGACCTTTGCGGTAGTGTCAAGAACGAGTTCACTGGATGAAAGAATGGCGGTCAATGCAGTGATAAAAGCCGATTCTCATTGGAAGCATCTGACGGTCGTGTACGCGTCCGAAAGTGACAAGGTGAGCGACTTCTGCCATCTTGCATCGGCCACTACACGCAGGCTCCACGCCGAGCATCGTGGTGTGGGGAACGCTTAGCTATCACTCTCGTAATAATCTGGTGTTTGTACGGGTACACCTGAATAGCAGTACGTACGTCAGCGACATCGTGCACCGGTCGTCCTGCCATTTTTGAATGCGTTCCCCGATGCGATATTCATGCAGGATAATGCCGGCCCCACATTCCTCCGGGCAAACTCAACATGCCCTTCAGGCTTTGCATCAGATCCTATTTCCAGCACGCCTCTTGCCGCACTTGTCTCCAATCGAGCATCTCTCTGGGACTGGATAGGACAAAGACTGTTCCGTGGACCCCGGCAGGCAGAGGCCATCTCTGAATTGCACGTCCAAGCTTAAAGCGCATGGAATGCTATCCCCCCAGCGTGATATCCGGCGTTTGTACACAGCCAATTGCATGCCAGATTGGAAGCTTGTTTTGCTACTGGAGAAGGTGCAACACTTTACTAAAATGTGCATCTTGTACACTGTAATACACATTAAAAGGTAAAATGAAAATTGAAAAATTGAATCACTTCACACGTGTGATCGTTATCCTATTCTTAGCAAGTTGTTTAGATTATAAATAACATGTAGAGTGCAGCTGCAATTTTTAATGGTGTTCTTCTTTTACTTTCCTCCAGTGTTTTTATGACGCCCAATTCCCCGACGATTGAAGAAAACAACAAAAACAACAAAACAGTGTGCATCGTCTTTATATTGCAGCCGCTTTGACCAGCTGTTTTTGGGTCTGGGAGAATTTGGGGGTCTTCCGCTGCTGTGAAGGTCAGGCCTTAGTGTCCGGGGTCATACACATAAACCTGACAACCCATCACCAGCTATGATTTTTTAAAAAAGTTTTAGTCGTTTTTGACACTCTCAAGCAGGTCACTAGCAGCTGAAACAAGGGCCTGTTTTTAGCTCAGCTGAGGGAGCAATTTTGGCACAAATTTAGCTCAGACGTGTCTCATATCCAACTTGTCCACGTAAGAATCGACTGAACTAAATCGAAATGAAGTTGGGATGTCTTCAGATAATACACGAATTGCGATTCTGCGATTTTGTGTGCACAGCTATGAGCACAAGATCGATATTGTTTTCCCTTTTGCTGGTCTTTGGCCTCCCACACCGTTCATCACTCCAACACTTTCACGACCATCTTCAAAACGTTTCTGCCACTCATAAACTCACGTGCACGGCTCATGATGTACTCCCCACCTTACACTATCTCTGACCTTAAATACGGCCGCCTCGGTCACGCAGTGGTCTAAGCGCTGGCTTCTGTCCTTTCGTCCGGGAAAGAGGTCCGGGTTCGAATCCCCACTAAGGCATGGATGTTGTGTTTGTCTTACAGCGCACTCGCTCTTTCCCATCCCTGGAACCAGTGACCTTAAATTAGGGAAGAGAGACTGCTTATACCAGATTGATTGGCTCACAAAGTGTTCTTTAAACCAATTTGTGGCAGGCCACTCAATGATTTGGTGGTCGTTAAACTTTCAATAAAAAAAAAACATAAAAAAAACTTAGTAGTATGTATCTTTTCAAAGATTCTCCAAGTTTTTTCACAAAATCTGATGCAATTTTCGTTGATCAATTTTTTTTCCCGACATGACAAATGCCACAAACAGCTTCACACATATAAGAACAAATCAGTACCGAAAAGAAAAAAAAAACCGGACGAGCCGGAAAGACGTGACTCACAGCAGATGCGTAGTAGGTACCAAGTTCAAACTGTTTGCCGAATCACTTCCTGCTGTGTCGCGCTATTCCGAAAGTTATGCAACCAGTCTGTATACTTCTTCACCGCACCTAATGTACTGTTTGTGATTACTACTGAAGAATATATGAAGCACCAAATTGCATCACTTCAACGAAGTATCCAAGTGCAGAAAGAGAAATTCACGGGGGGAAAAATCAAAAGCAGAGAAGAGAAAGAGAGATGAAAAAAACGCCGCTGAAAACACAAATGAGTTTTTAATTACCTAGAAAAACATTATTTATTCTAAATTAATTTATAAAAACAAAATATGCTACCAGTTTATACAGTTTCATACAATACATACAAGTATGTACCTGGGGAAGTGTCGTTCCATAAAAAGCTGAGAGTAAAAAAATAGCCAGACAAAAATGAAGAAATATAGGTACAACATAAAATATATATATGTTATTCTTTCTCAAAATATCTTCCCTCTGTGCATGATATGCAATGGTCCCATTGTTCAGTCCACTTATCAAAGCATGAGGCGATGGCATTTTGTGGAAGCTGTTTTAGCGACCCCCGTACAGCTTGAATAACGTCGGCATCTGTGTTGAATATTGTGCCACGGAACTTCTTCATTGTTGAAAACAACCAGAAATCGCACGGAGACGAGGTCAGGATTGTATGCAGGCTGTACGCGCATGATTTCAATTCCTGCTATTTGTAAGAAAACACTGTAAAACACAAACAGCCAGATGTGGAGGCGGGCTTTATCAGGAGTGTATGGTCCACTTGCCCAATAGTTCCGGTCGCTTAATCGATATGTGTCGTCGGAGACGCTTCAAAGAACTAAAATGTAATACTCAGCATTGACAGTAATTTGGTGGACGAACGGAATGCTGGTAGACATCACCTTCATGATCAAATAAAATTATCATGACCTTCCCAGCTGAATTGGTTTGGCCGATGTTTTCGGAGGAGGCGAGCCTGTGGTGTTTCCCCATACACTCGTTGCGCGCTTCGTTAGGGGAACGAAATAATGTAGACCCATGTTTCTTTGGCAGTAATTACTGTTTAGAAAGTTTGGATCCTTTGCAATCATTTGTTTCCACTCGTGACTAAAACTTGTTTTCTGCGTCAGGTGATAAGGTACACACACACGATGCAGCAGTAATTTGTCTCATAGAGATGCAGAATCCGACGTTTTTTGAAATAACTTAGTTGACGCCGCACTATGTCTTCACACGTCATTACGTCTGATCTTCCTTTGCAGGACTGCTGGCAAACAGTGTTAACAATACGCTCCATGTAACAACACTTTCAGGTCGACCGGGCCTAGCAGCGAGTTCTGTCGACAATCGCCCATTTTTGAAATCATGGTGTCATTTAAATCATTATTGTACTCACCCAAACATTTACCTTTGGTGAGCTTCTTTCATTAAATCAACTGTTTATGAGCCGTTTTACCCCATAAACGATACGCAAAATTTTATGGCACAACGCATTTTTACTCCTTAACTCCCTGAATCACTCATTTCCATAGCTGTACCTTGTGGCGAAATGCAGACGCCCCTTAAAACAACTGCGCAATTACAAACAATAATCGTCTGTCACGGCTAACAACTGTTGCCATAGATACTTTCTTATTTCAGTTGTTAGTCGTCAGTGTGGTTATTTTTCCCTTTCGCACTGTTGCCAACTCAAAACATTACTCTCAGTTTTTGTGCAACGGCCTTTGCATTTACAAGATTTCATTGTCTAAATCCAGAACTTTTTTGCTTCACTTCTTCAACCGCAAGATTTCGTACGACGGTGGAGGTTCATATGGAGCCAGCTGTGGATCTTTGCTCTCGTTGTCAACAACATGTCCATACGTCGAAATTGTAAGCTGTTATGATCGGGAACTAGCAGCCTTACACGTCGCTCTGCAGTGTCATACGGGACTGTACTAATATGCCATCACTTTGAATAGTTTCCCGGTCGTACGTCACTCTGTCATTCCGATCGAGGGTATTGTAGTTCTGTCGACGAGGAGTTTCATTTGAGCCAACGAGATTCCGCTTCGAGCTCCGTTACGTCGTTTTTGGTTTTGTATAAGTTTCTCCAGTTTTCGCGGTGACTGTGGCCGAAGCAGCAAACGAGAAAAATGATTAACCCCAAGCTTCTAACGATGATTGGGATGACCACAACCAATGTTAAGCCGGCAGATAAATGTTCTGAAATACATGTGTGAAATACAAATACCTTTACTCAGTGTCAGCGATGCGTCTAACGCGTGCAAACGTTTTCTCCAACTCATTATCATGGACGAAGTGTCAGCTACACGTCTAGCGCGTGGCAACATGTCCTGATCTCAGTGTCATGGACATTTCGTCCATGAAGCTCTTGAATTGAAGAAAACGTTTCCACGCACTAGACACATCGCTTCGACGACTGTGTAAAGGAATGATTTGTACATGCTAGACGCGTCGCTGACACTAGGTAAAGGACAAAATTTACTTACTCACTTGAGAAGCGTCACTGAGACTGCTTAAAAGGAGAGCTTGCACAAGCCAGACGCGTCAGTATGGCACTGAGTAATAGGAAAGCTATGCACGTACCTAAGTGTCACTGACATTGAAGTGAAGGGAAAGCTTCACATGTGCTAGGTGCGTCGTTTTTCACACTGGGTACAGGAATGCTTACCGAACTCGCAAGACGCGTCTCTGGCATTGGAGTAAAAGAACGCTTCCACATGCGCTATACACGTCGGTGACACTGGGTAAGGGAAAGCTCTGCACGCGCGCTAGACTCGTCGCCTGACAGTCAAACTGGTACAATGTAAAATCCACCTCACAGAATTTCAAAGCACTGGCAACGAAATTTTGTTTAAAGCCGGAAAAAGCGCAACTGAAAAAGTTGTAATAGAACGTGCAGTTTATGGGGGTCAGGCACTATCCAAGATACGACATTTTTTTGGTGGTATAGGCTGCTTCTGTGTGTTAACAGCATATCTGGGCGAGGAAAATGTTAGAAACGACATGTGAGGAGCGATCGGCCTTCCCGATCTCGTAGAGGAGCAAGTTCATATCTGCATGTCTCATCGAATGATAGCAAACGAGCTTCGCATCAGTAAGGATAGCGTGTCTTCGATTGTGGATCGAAGATTTGAAAAAAGAAAGAGAAAAGGGTGCTTGTATTTCATACCTCACGCACAGACGTCGGAACAGGAAGAGCAGACAGTTGCTGCAAATCGGGATTCAATTGAAACAAAGACAAAGTAATTTAGACTTTTGTGAAACAAAAAGACAATCAGCTACATGGGTTCAAGAAAATTCGCCGAAGTCGAAGAAATTCCGGTTCCAAAAGCTTCGAACCAGAACAAAGTTGGTGCCTTGTCTTTATTGGAGTTGTGAATGAAAATTTTCTACTGAAAGGATAGGACGCTAACATTGGATTTCGCGGAACAGTGATGGACAGACTGTTGAAGAGAATTCGATATGATAGGCCTGACGCGGCGCAGTCAGGGTACTGGTTCTTGCTTCACGACAATGCGCCTCCACACAACTCAAGGACCAAAAAACAGTCTCTCGCAGGGAAGGGCGTTACTGTGCTTTACTATCCGTGTTATTAAACGGATTTGGCACATGCTGACTATTTTCTGTCCCACTTCTCTAATAGCAATCTCACCTGAAGGAGCAGGATTTTGACAGCTTTTTAAAGATCAAAATATCCCAAAGAGGCAATTAAACACGGGTCCATAAGCTCACTTCCGCAGAGTCATACAAAAGCTGTTACCATCCTGCAAAGAGGTGTGCCAGAGTTAGGAGGGATGTAGTTCGAGATTAAATGGTAATAAATGTTTTATTTGGAATTTTATCTTTTTATGTAGCCCCAAAACTTGTCAGTAACACTTTGTACCTACCGGAAGTAAAATACACTAAATTCCTTAGAGATACAACACAGCATTAATGGAAATATAGTTAAACTAATGTCGTTTTTGTTTCTTTGTAAAATGTACTCACAGCTATTTCAACATAAGCAGAGTTTGAATATTTCACATGATTTCACAAAGGGGGATGAAGGATCTGTCTTGAAAAGACTGCAGATCGATGGTGTCCTTTTGTTGAAGTATCTTAGAACGAAAATGCCAATTTGTTCATCTCCAGAGCAACTTTTTCGTTCAGACGGCCGTAAATATGCAGGGGAGAACAACATCTACGAGGACTAGTGGTCGTCGTAAACTTAAGCTTACGATACAGACACTAAAAATGATCTTGAACAAAAACGCCCAAATTCACTTTCGCACTAAATAACCTTAGATTCAAATATGTATCAACCATCTACGAGGGTTCTGCGCACGTTAATCTAAAACCGAAGCGGATGATGTATTCGGGAAAGTGATTGCGTCATGTCAAGATCAGACTCTCAGCAACGCAGTGGCGTCAGAACGACGTAAAACCATTTGCTGCGTGGACGTGGGAGGGTTTGGAAATAGAAGCGGGCAGCTCCTCAGGTCGATTCACAGGGTTAGACCAGCGCTCGTACGTGAAAACAGAAACTCTGCGGGGAAAACAACGACACAGATCCACACTGCCTTGCAAGAAATTTGTAGGGAAGGAACTCTTAATCGAAGCACAATTTCTCTTTGGGCATCGCGCTTTCAAGAGGGCCGAAGCACCATCGAAGATGATCACCCCTTCGGCCGAACTCAAGCGGCGACATACAAGATATCTGTCACCAATTTTACAACGCTTCTCTAAGAGAATCAGCGTTTGACCGTCGAGGAAATTGCTCATCAGGCAAATTTGTCCGCCATGTCTGTTCACCCGCTTTTGACCGACTCATTGGAAAAAGAAAAAATCGCACCCCGTATGCCCCATAAACTCACCCCGAGCAAAAGTCAGCCAGAGTGAACATCTTACAGTATCACCTCCACAGGTTTGAAGGGAGGGAGACACCTTTCTCAGCAGAATTGTCGCAATTAATGAGACTTGTACCCGTGATTTTGAGCCGGAACAGAAGTTACCATCATCGGAATGGAGGTATCGGCCTCGAAGTGTCGTCGGCAATAATCCAAAGTGAAGCAAATGATGACTTTTGTGCTCGATGCCAGGGTTTTGTGGTTTCTAATCGAGCGCTGGTAGGGCAAAATATCAACGCACAATATTATCGTGAGTTGCCAAGGACAAAGTTGAGACCGAAAATTCGTCAAAATCGCCCCCAACTTGTTGGAAGCGGGAGCGATCTTGCTGCATGACAACGCATCGTGTCATGGTACAGCATCGGTTCGGCGACTTTTGTCGAAATATGGCTGGGAAACTTTATGATGGAATTTCGAGGCGATACTCCATTACTAATTTGTTCCAGACAGTCGGACCCACAACGCCAAAATCTTCTCTAAATAACTGGAGCGGATATATGACGTTTTAGAGAGGGATTAGGAAGCTTCCCACGCACAGGGGAAGCTTCCTGACGACAGCAAGACAACGCTCGGCCTCCTACTGCGCGAACGACCAGGGCAAAACTCCAGGAACTTTAGGGCATTGAACTAATGCAACACCAGGCATATAGACCGAACTTGCCCCGACGGATTGTTACTTGTTCTGGTCCATGGCCCACTTCCTTAGAGGGCACCACTTCGACAACCAGTAGGAGGTGGCAGCTAAGGTGGAAGGAATTCTTCGCCTCGAAGTTGAAGAACTGCTACCGCCACGGACTCGAAGAACTGGCAGACAGATGGTTAAAGACGGTGCAATACGAATTTACTCGGAATGCTAGTCAGCTTTCGTTGTTTAAAAGGTACGTAGGAAGGCATACAGTGATCCAAATATTGCAAAACGTTCGACTCACCCTCTGTATTGTGAAGATTTTCTGTATAAATACTCAAAAAACTGAAGCAAACTTTTATGAAATAAACGGAGCTAGTCACTACGGATCATTTGTGAAAATGCGGAGACAAAATCACTGAAACCTTAAAAAACGGAAATTTCGATAAAAGACGGACTCCTACCGGCAACTTTGCTGCACGTAATTTTCAGAAATTTTTCGCAAATTCACACCACTTATTTTTACAGCAAACATAGCTTGACATTACGTTTAGAAAAACATTTTTGCACGAATTACGGGCAAAAGTGTAAGTTATTGCAGTTCTTGAAAATTGTGTTTCACCCTGTCTGATGCAATAAGAATTTGACGCCATGGTGGCCGAGATGTATGAGGTTCTGCTTTCTGGCCATTTGTTCGACGTGAGCCACGGCTGGAGTGTGGAATAAGATATTTGCGATAAATGTGCCCAATGGTTTCCAACTGTTTCCCTCTATTGGAATCAAAAATTTGGAATGACGGATGCTTACAGCCTTTACATTTCACTCACAGTGATACTTAAAGAAACAAAGCAAAAATTTTTAAAAAATATAATTCTCAGATGCAGAGATATTACATCTACAGACATACAATAAGGATTTCGTTTCCATTCTCAAAATAGTGCAAAAAATCTTTTATATCCATGCGTCATTGATCTTTAGGAAGACGTGCTCTTGTTCACGGAACTGCTGTTGCCACCTTACAAATTCAAGGAATCAAAATGGATTTCTTTTATAAAACGAATAAAAAATGTGGGCACGACATTTCACAGTTTTGACTCTGTCACACGCACCTCAACGTATACAGAAGATTTACATATTTTGATGTGACATGGCCTATGTCAGTATAATTATATGATTATCTTCCCGTAGCTGAATGTGAGGACCGGATCGAAGTGTGCCCCTCCGCTCTTCTTTTTTAGCACGTCTTTTGTAAAAAAAGATCGTGCTCTTGTTATCGGTATGTAAGTCCGTCCACGATATCTCTGCAACTATTAGTCCGATTTGAAAAATTCCCTTTGCATTGGGAAGCTTGAAAAATGCAAATGATGATCCTTTATTTCGTTTTTTTTTTTTACGATGTACAGTTTCGCCGGTAGACGGCGTAAATGCTGATGATGTCGAATTCAAAAATACGTTTTATTCCACATATTTCCTTCTAAACATCCGATGAATTTTTTTCTTATCTTTCGCTGTCATTTATATCGAAGAGTAATTTAGATATAGTTACTTTTTCATTTTACGCATAGATTTTCCGCTAGGGGGCGTAAAGTAAATTACATTTTTCCCGACAACCCTTCTTCTAAAACTCCGATTTGAAAATGTTTTTCTTCAGCGGATACATCTCCTGAGGGGAAATCGTTTGCATATAATTTCAAATTTTTGGTAAATAATACTTTGGCCATCAGGGGGCGTAAGTTTTAAATTTTGCTTCTGATATATTTGCCATAAAATCTGAGCTTCTGTAATATAGATTTAAAAAATTCTTTCGTGGACTGATGTCACTCACATCGACAAACCTTCTAGAAACATTTTCTTCTTAAAATAGTGCATGGTTTCCACGCCAAGGGGCGTAGATATATATCTTATTTTTGTCAATATCTCTACTTCTAGGAGTCCGATTTGAAAAAATTCCTTCTTTGTTGGATAGTGTTTCTAGTGTGACATGTGGTTCATATAATTTGAAAATTTCCAAGTAATTCATAGACTTTCCGCTAGAGGGCGTATGTGTAAATTGCGTTTCCCTCTATATCTCTGGTCCTAAATCTCCGATTTGAAAATTTCTTTCTGCACTGCATTCTTCTCGACAAAATTTCTTTCTCGACAACCAGTAGGAGGTGGCAGCTGATGGGAAATCGTTTGCACATATTTTCTAATTTTTTAAAAAAAAATTTTGCCACCAGGTGGCGTAAGTCTTAATTTCCGCTTCTGTTGTATTTGCAGCAATATATGAGCTTCTAAAATTTCGATTGCAAAAAACGTCGTTTGTTGACCGATACTACTCATGTCGACAAACCTTTTAGGAAAATTTTCTTCTTGAAAAAATGCATGGTTTCTATGCCAGGGGCGTAGATGTATATCTTATTTTTGTCAATATCTCTACTTCTAAGAGTACGATTTGAAAATTCCTTTTTTGTTGGATAGTGTTTCCGATGCGAAATATTTTTCCTATAAATTCAAAATTTTCAAGTAAATCATAGACTTTCCGCTAAGGGGATAAAGGTAAATTGCGTTTTCTGCGTTATTTCTGCTCCTAAAGCTCTGATTTGAAAAATTCTTCTTGTATCGCTTACAAGACCTGATAGAAAATATTTTTCACATAATTTCTAATGTTTTTTTTTTCGATTGGAGGTTTAACGACCACCGTGAGCAACTCAATGGGTTATAAGCAGTCGCCCGTCCCTAATTTAGGGTCACTGGTTTTCAGGGTAGGAGAGAGCCAGTGCCGTAAGAGAAACACAACATCCATGTCTCACCGGGATTCGAACCAAAACCCCATTCGGACGAATGATCAGAGGCCATCGCTTAGACCACTGCGCCACAGGGGCTGCTTCTAATGTTTGGTAAAGAATGGTTTAGCCACCAGGAGTCATAAGTGCTAATTTCTGCTTCTAAAGTATTGGTTGCAAAATCTGGGCTCCTGAAAACTCGACTAATATTTTTTCTTCGACCGATACCGCTTATATGGATAAACCTTTCGAGAATACTTTCTTCCTAAAATAATGGATGGTTTTCCCGCCAGGGGACGTGAAGTCACATCTTATTTTTGTCGATATCTCTGTTTCTAAAAGTTCGTAAGCTCACGATTCCGTTTACAGCAATGTCTGAGGGATTAAAAACCCGATTGAAAATCTTCTTTCTTTCGTCAGATCTATTGTTTTCCATACCGGTTCCATTGACTTTTTGAATAGCTTTGATAAATTTAATTTGTGTCAGAACGGATTCAAAAGACGTGCTTATTACACCCGACAATTCGGTGTCATCTTTCTTGTTCATTCTGGGTTTAGCGACCATTATGAGCAGTCTCACAGCTATCGGCAGCCACGCATCCTTTATTCAGAATTATTGGATCTAGGGAGGACCAGTGCCAACCTTTCTAAGGGAAACACATCACCCATGCCTGATCTTCAAACCGCGCCAATGTCACATGAATGGTCAGAAGTCAGTGCCACAATCTAAACGCACCATTCATGCTGCATCTGAGACACGAACCTTGGCCCCATTTCGGTACAAAAGCAGCGCCAGTAGATAAACACATCAGACATATTTGATCCGATACTTCAAAAAGAGGCCCATTTCGGATGAAGGGTCAGAACTCCGCGACATAGCTTAGTCCAAGAAAGGAAACAGGACTACTTTCAGCTCAAAAGTCAGGGCCAGTAGAAAAAACCACCATTGATCCTACACTCCAACCCGGGATCATCTCCGACGAACGGTCGTTAGCGCCGCAAGATAAAAACACCTATCATGAGGAATGCGGGACACGAACAAGATCCCCATTTCCGATCAAACTCAGCAGCAGTAGGTAAACACACGATTCATAGTTGATCCAAGATTCCCACCCGTTTCATATTGGACGAACGGTCATTAGTCAGCACCACAAGATAAACACATCATTCATGCAGCATCTGAGGTACGAACAAGAATCCCATTTCGGATCAAAAGTCAGCACCAGTAGATAAACATCATTCATACCTTATCCGAGAATCCAACTGGGGCCGATCTCAAGAAAAACCCAGCATCCATGAATCATCCAGGATTCCAAGTGGGACATTTTGAATGAATTATGAAAAGATAACGCCTCACGTTAGTCACAGCACATCGGGATTCGAACCAGTACCCATGTCAGACGAGCCCTCTGTCATTTGGGAGGGGATGCAATAATCTTGCACAGAACAAAAAAAACAAAATTGAGGACTGTTATTGCAACATAGATAGAATTGTTGCTAAATCGTTCAAATTTTTCTTACATGATTTTCAGAAATGTAGAGAAAGTTTAAAAGGGAAATTAATTTTTCTTCTGAGTACTCCAGAACCAATTTAGACTGTATCATTTTTTTCTGAAAATTCGGAATTAATTACGCTTTAATTAAAAAAAAATTAAAAAGTCCAATTCAATTTTTTTCCTGAAAATTTGGTAAAATATTTAAGAAAATTAACAGTTCATTTTTATACGTAAATATTTTATTATAATGTACATTAAAAATTACTGCTGGAATCAGTGATTTCCTTATTTCATTGCACTGATCGAAAGAAAAATTAAAATGAAACAAATTAAAATGAACAAATCCTACAATAAACTGAACAGAAAACGTTATGATTGAAAAAAAAATCAGTTGCGCTTGAATTAAAACTAAAAGTCATGCTTGAATTAAAACTAAAAAGTCATGCTTGAATTAAAACTAAATGAGCGGCGACAATCTGGAAAAACAAATTTACTCCGTTACGGAGATGTGAAAACGCACTGAGAAAAAGGAAGAATAATCTTTTCAAAAATCCTGTATGTTCATACAGAAATTCATTAGTTCTTCATATGAATTTGGGAGGGGGGGTTAACCTTTTCTTACCGGTATCTGATCTAGATGGTATAATTAATTTTTATCAGTTTCCTGATGCAGCGAAAAGTATGATCCCGAATTTTAGTGTGTCGATTTTTTTTCAAGTTTCAGACTTAATTCACTATTTTTTGAGATTAACTTTTATAAAAGCTCTGTAATCAGTAAAATAAAAACCAAGAGAAAACGGGATTTTTACTCGCTGTAGACGGAAAACAGCAATCTTTAAACTTCATAAAAGAGAAATAAAAAAATTAGGCCACGGGTGTAGCGATTGAACATAAATAAAAAAAGTTTAAGATTTAAGCTTTTAGGAACGTAAATACTATGTGCGATAAATGAAAGCATATTTTTGCCTCTGGTAAACAATGCATGTTGAAATAATTATCATACCTATCTATTTGCGCTTAAAACTTCCCAGCTTTAAAAGTAAACGTTTTGGTGGTCTTCAGCGACCCCACAATATATTAAAGATCCCATGGGGTCGATGCATCCAATAAAATAACACAACCAGAGCTACTTTCAAACCTGGACACCACTTGAATGAAAGGCGGAACAATGGAACTCAAACATTATCAATCAACTGCTGGATGAAAGGTCTCCTAAGTTTCCTCCACAACTGTCTGTTTTAAGCCACTATCCTCCATGTTACTCCGGCAGGTTTTCGAATTTCATCCATTCATCTTCCATGTGATCTTTTCTGGGTTTTTTCTGTCCCTCGGAATCCAGTCTAAAATTTCGGTTGTCTATTGGCGATCCATTTTTCTGGCAACATGTCCAATCCAATGCGATTTCAGGGATTTTGCTCTGATTATGATGTCTTCCACTTTTGCATTTCCCTTGTCCACGAGTTCCTCTTCTCATCTTTCCTGGTTACACCAAGTATGCAGCGCTCCATGCTTCTTTCACTTGTCTACGTTCTTTGTATGTCTTCTTTAGTTAAGGTCCACTTCTGTGCTCCTTACGTGAGTACTGGTATCGATGAAACACTTTCCCTTTGAGACATAATGGCATATTGTTCGTGCAAATTGTACTGTTTCTCCAAATAATATCCACCCAAGTTTATATGTTGATTAATTTCTTCATCAATGTGACCTTTGCTTGATATCTACTGTTCAATGTAAACGTAGGTATCGGTTATCTCCAGCTTTAGCCCATCAATCGATCAATCTTCATTTCTTGTAAAAACATTGTACATCAGTTTTGTCTTCTGAAAGTTAATTTTTAATCCCACTTCTTTACTCTTGTCAGCAAGTTCCTGGATCACGCTGTGCAACTCTGCAGGAGAAGTTGCAAAAATTATTACGTCATCAGCAAAAAGAAGGTGAGTCAAACAATTTCCATTAATCTTTATACCTTTGTTTTTTCCATTTCACTGAAAGTTTGGCATTGAAGAGTTTGGAAGTTATGGCGTCACCTTGTCCCGCTCCCTTTCTAATTTTTATTGGTGCTGCATCCTCAAATTGTTGAACGTTTGCACTTCCATTTTCATAGATGTTATTAATAATGCTAATATAGGCATCTTCAATACCCCTGGATTTCATTTTCATAGATGTTATTAATAATGCTAATGTAAGCATCTTCAATACCCTTGGATTTCAAAGCAATTATAACTGCTGATGGTTACACGGAATCAAAGGCTTTTTTATAATCGATAAAAGTCGTACATAATGAGAGTCCAACTTTTGATTTTGTGTGTGTGTGTGTGTGTGTGTGTATTTTTGTGAAAAAAAAAATTCAGGTCTATTTGTTTCTAAGAAACGATGGGGAGCAACGATCAAGGCCAATGCTGGTTCCAACCCCGACTCGAATTACACATATCGTCCAAAAAATTGTTGCGCCCAGAAATAAGCAACCGACAGAAATAAAACTTGCTGAATATGTTTGACATCGTCAGAGATGGAAATAATTCAAGTATGACGCTCGGCCGTGCATGTTACGCAAGCAAGGAGCAGTCGTAGCGCTGTGCCGACAGATTATATAAATAAGGTCATTCCATTGCGCGTGCTTGCCATTCTCACTCGTGCTGTTGTGTTGGTTGCATTTTTAGCAAGAGAAGTATGCCTCGGAGAAAAGTTTTGAATACGCGAGTTGAAAAATTTATATACAGAAAGAAATGCTTCCCATGCTATTCAGTCTATTGTGTGCTGTGCTAATTCCAAAAAAAATGCATTTCTTTCTTTTATACAAATGTATTATTTCTTTTACTAGCTGATAGCCTGTGCCATGCATAAGTGAAAAAGCTGTGACTGAATTTTTTATAACACGAATGGTAAAATACATATACATCACTATAACAAACGGTTGAATCATTAATGGGCAGACCATATGATAAATCTGCGATTAGCTCTACCTTTGTTCAAGTTATGTAAAGAATTAGAAGATTAATTTGCACGCCATCGTCGTTGTCGTTCTCTATTTAAGCGACGTTTTCTTTAAGCCTTATCTTGCTCCATATTGCACTACAAAGAAAAAATTCCACGAGACCAATAATTTTTTAAATTTCCATCACAGAAAATAAAAACTACGCCTACAGTTACTTTCTTACAATTTTACTTTTTTCCTTTTTATGAAATAAAATAACGCTAATTCTTTTTTATGAAATAAAATAACGCTGATTCCTTTTTATGAAATTGCTCTCCAATTTTATTCCTTTTCATGAAGTTACTCTGCAATGCAAAGGAAATGAAATAAAACACGGCATAACACCTGCGTAATAAAGGAAACTTCGCAGACATTTGTTTGAACACGTGCGTGTTGCCACAGATGGAGTCGTTAGTCTTACTAGCTTCATTTTATTTTCCAATTTTTCTCCTTGATTTTACGAATCGTACGATAGCGGTGAGCTTAGTTCCGATTTCGGCCACCGGATGAAAGCAGATGGCGCTGCAAGTACTAAATGACGTCAGAATGTAAAAGACAGGCGTAGCCCATTGTATAGGTTTCATGATGGGCAAATACTGCCTTATGAGGCCAAAGCGATTTTTTTTCCAAAAAGTTAATGAATAACAAAATAAGTTAAAACTTCTCTTTTATTCAGCATTGCTTATTTGGTAAAGAATCTTAATTGCCAGCCCCGTATGGTGTTTGACATGTTCTCGTGTATATGTTTAAAAATAATTTTTAAATAAAAAATAAATAACTGAAAACACAGAAACGTATGATCTCCAGCCCTTTCTTTATCCATTTATTTTTTGCGATTTCGTTCTTTGTTTGAGTAACAGCGCTAATTTCTCACATTTAACACATAAGTTTGGAAATAAAATTTCTTTGAATGTTTTCATAAAATCTCAAACTAAACGTATTTTTGAAAACATTAATATTCAAGAAAATAATATTTCTGTTTCCTTGCTCATATACTGATGAGCAATTGCATTTTGCGTGAAATACGCGTCGAAACACGTACTTTATCTTTTTGCTCTGTATATAAATTTTCCTGGTGACAATGACTGAAACCGCCTAATGGCTGCTACGTCTGATTTCTTCAACCCCGCCACCCCCATTCCAAGAATACAGCAATTTGTTCCCCCATTCCAAGAATACAACAGTTGGTGGTGCCCCTGTCCTGCGTCATTCGGAGTTCATACTTTGTATAAAGCATTCTTAAGGAATTAAACATGGGTATGTTTTAATTGTCAGGTATTAGTGAAACTCCAGTAATAGCATCAGAAAGGGTTTATACTTCAAAGATGGTGTCTATCAGGTACCAAGGACATTCTTTTGTCTTCTGGACAATATGGCTGCCTTACACCTAGTAAAAGACGGGAAATTCAGAGGCGTTGTGTTTGCTTCTCAAGTAGAGATCAGCAGAAATCTGCTGTCCCGAAGAAACGTTCTTTTTTTGACACCTAAAAAAAGACCCTGAGGGACACCCCACCTTTCCATAAGCTGCTAAAAATTAAAAAACAGGGTGTGGTGACTAACGGCTTATAATCCTGCTCATTTCCTGTCTGCGAGTTACCTTCAGTTTGCATAAATAATTTCTCGGTAACAACGTATTGTTTGAAGGTGCGGAACTGTTTCAGACCACTGGGTGAAACTATACCGTTGTGCCAGACGGAGTAACAGTCTCAATCGTTTAAAACTGACCGGAGCTCTAAAGGATTGTTGAATCAAGACTCTAAGGATTTTAAAGAAAATATTCAAGGTATTGTTTGTTTTTTATTGTACAACTCATAATGAATGTTTCCCAAATATATATATATATGTTTGTATATTGAATAATTCCGTTTTGATACATTCCATTTTGGATAACCTGAACATTCGATACTGTGATCTATATTGGACAACGTGAACATTTGGATAATGTCATCCCATTTTGGGTAACGTTAACACTGGGATAATATGTTCTCATTTGGATAACGTGAGAATTTGGATAATGGGACGACATTTTGGATAATATGGACACTCATTTTTTTTACGTCACAGTTACTATTGAATACTATTACAAAGTATTCAAAAGTCAACTGTAGACGGGAAAAATGAAGGCTGTATTGGATAATTTTTATTCCAGCTCTCATAATATTTCCTTTGTGCAGAAAATGTACAATGGCATTCGTTGTCGAGCATTTTTAGCACATCTGTAAAAAAAGATCCCTGCGTATCTTATCGGTTCGTCCGTCCGTCCGACTGTGGACACCATATCTCTGTAATTATTAGTCCGATTTTAAATATTATTTTTACGTTGGGAAGCTTGGATTGTGCGAATCGTGATCCATCATGTCGGTTTTTTTTTATATGATTCGCAATTTTGCCCCGAGAGAGGTAAAGTTAGATAACGTCGAATTCGAAACACGTTTTATTCCATATTCGAAATACGTTTGATTCCATATTCAAAATAAGTTTTATTTCATATTCGAAATATGTGTAATTCCATATTCGAAATAACTTTTATTCCATATTTCTAAACATCTGATTCAAAAAATTATTTTGCCTTTCCATTCAATTTATGTCTAATGCTATTTTAGGTATAGTCACTTTTTCAAGTTATGCATAGATTTTTCGCTTGTGGAGCATAAATGCTAAATTGAGTTTTTCCCGATATCTCTACTTCTAAAACTCGGAATTGAAACATTTTTTCTGCAGAGGATACAGCTCCTGACGGGGGGTCGTTTGGATATGATTTCTAGTTTTTTGGTAAAAATGGTTTGTCGCCCAGGGAACGTAAGCAATATTTTCTGCTTCTGGTGCATTTTCAGCAAAATCAGAGCATTTAAAATCTCGATTGAAAAAATTCTTTCGTTGACTGATACCACTCACGTCGATAAACCTTTTCGGAATATTTTCTTCTTAAAATAAGGCATGATTTCCAAGGCCGTCCATAAAGGGGGGGGACTCGAGTCCCCTAGCAGCTGGTGTAGCCAAATTTTTGATAAATTTAAAACACTAAAATAGACGAAACCTTTTTTAAAGCATTTTTAAAAATAATAAGATATTAATGATTGATTGTATCAATTATTTTTCTTGTATTTTAGTGTCTTGTACATTTACTAAAATGTTTGACAAGCTTGGAGGAGATAAGAATTTCTCTTAGCCCCCCGCCCCCTAAAAGTTCTCATATGGGCGTCACTGATTGGTTTCTCCGCCAGATCGCATAGATTTATATCTTATTTTTGTCAATATCTCTGGTTCTAAGAGTCCGATTTGAAAAATTCCTTCTTTGTTTGATAGAATTTCTGGTGGAACATGTTTTCCATATGATTTAACAATTTTCAAGAAATTCATAGACTTTCTGCTAGGCGGCGGAAAAGTAAAGAGCGTTTTCCCGATATCTCTGCTTTTAAAACTCCGATTTGAAGAATTCTTTTTTTTTATTAGAAAATAAAAAAAAAAATCTCAATGGGATATAAGCAGTCGCCAGTCCCTAATTTGGGCCACTGGTTCCAGAAAGGGAGAGGAGCAGTGCCGTAAGACAAACACAACATACATGCTTTACGGGGAATTCGAACCCGGACCCCTTTTGGACGAATGATGAGAAGACATCGCTTTGAACACTGCGGCGGCGAAATCCCTTCTGCACCGGATACAGCTCCTGATGGAAAGTGCTTTGCATATAATTTCCAATATTTGGTAAACAATGGTATTTCTTCTATTAGGGGGCGAAAAAGTTAATTTCTACTTCTGATGCGTTTCCAGCAAAATCTGAGCTTCTAAAATCGCAATTGAAAAAACTCTTTCTTCGGCTGATACCGCTCACATCAAAAAACCTTTAGGAAGTACTTTCTTCCTAAAACAATGCGCGTTTTACTTCCTTCCTAAAGCATGCGCGTTGAGCCAAGTGTCATCATACCAATGACACTTGGCTCCAAATCCAACAACTTACGACTAACTGTAGTTGGATTTGGCTTAATTAATTAGGAACAGCGTGTTTGAGCCGGTTGTGCTGTTTTCACATAAGTTGAGAATGTCGCATGTGGTTTCAGAGTAAACACGCAATACAGTTAAAAGAAAAAGTTTTTGTTCATTTGTTTTTAGCACGTCTTTGGTAAAGAAGACCGTGCTTCTGGTATCGGTTAGTCCGTCCGTATGTGGACACCATATCTCTGCAACTATTAGTCCGATTTGAAAAATTCCTTTTGCATTGGGAAGCTTGAAGAATGCGAATGATGAACCTTTTATTTCGTTTTTCTTTTACAGTGCACAATTTCGCCGCTAGAGCGCGTAAATGGACATGATATCGAATTCAAAATACATTTTATTCCATATATGCGCTTCTTAACATCCAAATGAAAAAATATTTTACCTTTCGATTCCACTTATGTCGAAGGGTATTTTAGGTGTATTCACTTTTTTAAGTTAATTATAGATTGTCGACTAGGGAACGTAAAAGTAAATTGTGTTTTCTCCGATATTTCTACTTCTAAAACTCCGATTTCAAAAACATATTCTTCAGCGGATAAAGGTCCTAATGTAAATGTTTTCCATATATTTCTAATTTTTAGTAAGCAATGATTTGGCGGCCAGGGGGACGTAAGTGTTAATTTCTGCTTCTGGTGTATTTGCCACAAAATCTGAGCTTCTAAAATCTCGACTGAAAAATTTTTACGATACCACTCACGTCGATGAATCTTTTCAGAATATTTTCTTCTTAAAATAGTTCATGGTTCCTTGGCCAGGGGGTGTAGATGTATGTCGTATTTTTGCCTATACCTCTGCTTCTAATTATCCGATTTGATAAATTCCTTCTTTATTGAATAGAGTTTTCGGTGCGACAAATTTTTGATATAATTTTAAAATTTTCAAGTAATTCGTGGACGTTCCATTAATGGCTGTTGTGGTAAATGCGTTTCCCCCGATATCTCTGCTACTAAAACCCCGATTTGTATCGCATACAGCTCCTAGCGGGAAATATTTTTCATATAATTTATAACAATTGCACTTCAATTTCGCCAAATTAAAGTACAATTCTCGCTTGGCTTCCATAGAACGTTTTCTGGATTCAATTATCATCATAATGACAAGAAACGGCAATTTTCGCACTACCCCTAAAACTTTTTTTCGGCCAATTGTCCGAACTGTTTTTCAGCCTGAAAATCCTAAATATTTCTTAATTTCTTTATGGTAATGGGCCGGCCTTGTGCGGACTGGCCCACCCGGTGTGTAACGTACCAGGAGATGTGACGTACCTGCCAGAAGGACGCACACGACGTAAAGGCAGATAGGAATCAGAATAAAACGTCCGCGTAGCTCACAATTTGTAGACTGACTTATTCAGGAATGAGGGGATCCAGGTTGGAATCCTGGCGTGGACAGAAATGACGGAGAAATTTACTTCGTTATAATGGCGCCCGAACTATCCGGATGATCCGACCGTTCAAAATCTCGCATTGGTGTGATGTTATTTCCACACCGCGAGATAGGAAAAATAAGAGAATCCCTTCTCCAGCACTTCGAAAAAGAAAAAAAAAAAAATAAGGGGAGATGATGTAATGTACCAGGAGATGTGACGTACCTGCCAGAAGGACGCACACGACATAAAGGCAGATAGGATTCAGAATAAAACGTCCGCGTAGCACAATTGGTAGAGTGACTTATTCCGAAATGAGGGGATCCGGGTTCGAATCCTGGCGTGGACAGAAATGACGGAGAAATTTGCTTCGTTATAGGTAGACCATTCGTGAAATGGTCCACTTTCTCGTATTTCTCTCTCTTTTTTTTTATTGGAGGTTTAACGACCACCGTAGGCAACTCAGTGGACTATAAGCAGGCGCTCGTCCCTAATTTACGGCCACTGGCTCCAGGGGAGGGAGAGAGCCAAGCACTGCTTCCATGCCTGACCGTGAGTCAAACCCAACTTCATCTCAGACGAATGATCAGGAGCCATCGCATAGACCACTGCGCCACAGGGGCTGCCGTATCTCCTTTGTTTGGAAAGAACGAATAATTATTTGGGCACTTATGAACGTTGATGTAGTTCTAATTCGAAAAGTACCTTAGCGGTAAACTGATTAGGCAAAAAGATTTGGAAAAGAAGACTCAAAGGTTTTAGAAACATTGTGAATTCTGATTTGCTATTCCTACTGTTTCGTATATATTATAAAAATGCTATTATTAATTACTTTTACTTAAAACGCTTAATTTGAGTAATTTTTAGAGAAGGGAAGAAACGTTGTTTGTTAGTCAGATCTTAAAGATAGTGAGTGTTTTTTTAAGTAACGTTCTGTCATTTTACACGATTCCAAATGTCCAATGTGATTATTATGAGTCACATAGAATAGATTTAAGCACGTAATACAGTCACGCTAAAAATGTAACTGCTATTGTCACATCTATTCAGTGTGACTAATAAGCCCTTTCCCTAATATTCTGATGTAAATAAAAGAGATATGTGTTGTGTTATTCTTAAGGAATGAGATATAGGATATGTGACGTACCTGCCAGCAGGACGCACACGACATAAAGGCACATAGCAATCAGAACAAATGTTTGCGTAGCTCAGTTGGTAGAGCGACTTGTTCCGAAATAAGTGGTCTCGGGTTCGAATCCCGGAGTAGACTAAAAATGACGGAGAAATTTACTTCGTTATAGATAGCCTAGTAAAAATATTTTTCGCACGCATCAAACTCTTATCATTTAGCTTTAATGGATACTTTATATTTTTTCTCTACAGTTTTTTCTCGGAGCTATTCTAATTTTGAGGATTGACGTCTAGACAATAGACTTTGTTCTCTTTACGCCGTCCCGGTGGCCGAATAGTGAGAGTTGTAGGTTGCTGGTTAGTGGTCTGGGCTCCGCATATAGCCTGGGTATGGCGCCTTCCCCGCTCAAAATCAGAGACTGTCAACGGCATACAGCCCTGAGAGCAGCTCACGGTGAAAGTTATACCCAGATACAAACAGCCTTCTCTTTACCCTTACGATTCGTGAGATGTCCTGTTGTATGATCCCACGGTAATATTTCACATTTGCAATACGAATATTTTGATCATGATTGCATATAAAATACAGTATTTGCTATTTTCGAATACATGATCATCGAAAAAAAAAATATTTTACCACATCTGCAACGACCTAACTACGAAAAGTACCTTGGCGCCCTTACGCCTAGAAAAATAGTGCCTTAGCTCCGCTAAAGCACGCTAAGGCTGTTCTACATCCGTGCTTTTGATTTAGAAACGTTTACTTCATTTGAGCTTTATGTGTTTAAAATGTTATTGTCTTAGAAAAACAATTGTCGTTTCATTCGATCGACATATGTGTTGGGTGTTATATTGGCCGTTCGCTCTAAAATGACAAAGCAAAATTTTTCCTACTTCAGTAATACATTTGCCACCGGACCATGCACGCTGTTGTAAATAAATTAAGGTAACTTATAAATAATTAAGGTTGGAGCCAAAGCGTCATTGGTAGGACCTACCTTCCCTTTGAAAACTTGAAGGAGACACAAGTAACAATTTTCATGGTCCATCATCTCCACACCCTTACCCACATACTGACACAGAGCACAAAGCGATTCTCCAGCAGAGATATTCGGATATCCGCACCCCCACCCCCACCTCTCTTTTATCTTAAAAGGAACAAGGATTTACTGGTACTGGTACATGGATCAAAGTGGTATTTTATGAATCAAAATAATGGGTAGACTTAAAAAAGGCGTCTATTGAAGGATGCGGTACGAATACCGTTGAGCTGTTGATGACCAGTGACCTAATAAATATGATTATCTGATGCAACTCCCCGTTTTGAGTATGGTTTGATATTTTACATTCAGTCACATGAGTGGATTTTTAAAACTATTTCTTAAATCTCCGATAAAATTTGTTCACGACTAAATTAGTTTTTTAATGCTTATTTCAGGGGTTCTCTTTCATCCTGGAGTTAAGAGAATTTCCTTCATGCGGAAATTTCAGAGCTCCATTGGTTGATATTTCTATTACTACAAATTTAAATACGAAAATGGCAATACCATATAATTTGTTACCTGTCTGTGTTTTCAAGTGTGAATTTCTTTGCTAATATTAAGATTTAGTAAAAGTAGATGTTATATCCTATTTTCCTCAGCGCAGTTTCCCATTTATTAAATCAAATAATAAATTAATTGATAATATTTAGTGGCGACAAATGTAATTTCTTTCAACAATGTGGACAGGTGGGTGGCCTTATCTTTTACTGTGCCTAGTGTCCGATTTGTGTTCCCTCACTTTCAGGAAATTCAATATATCATGCATCAAGCTGTATGTTAAAATATTAGAACTGTGACCCTCTACTACGATAGCACACCTTACTACTGTTGCTACAGTGTCTATCATTACTCACAATTGAGCTGGACTCATCTATTCCATCCGTCTCATAGTTGCGTAATGCTTTATGCGACAAATATTTCTCACCTTCGACAAGAATGATTTTCATTTAAATAACCATTGCACGAAGCCCTGTGGCTCAAAGAAAACGCACAACTGCACGCTGCTCTTCGGTCGCATATTCTTTAACCATAGTCGCCATTTGAATTCTCAGATTCGCACCGCATGTGATACTTAGCCTCTTCTACGTTGAACTGCGAGTAAGCTCTGTTGTACTGCCTTCTAATGACACCTTGTGGACATCGAGGGTGGCATGCTCAGTCAAGGTAGCATGTCTTACCAAACCACACACCTCTTAACATCAAGGGGCACAAGTGAACAATTACACACCGCGCCTCAAGGGATCATGACGCTCGTTTTGTCGCCCCCAGGAGGATAACGCCGCGGGTTGATTTCGACACACACCTAACAAAAGAGAGAGACCAAAAGAATTCTAGCACCCGATTCCCCGCAAGCAGTTATCGGGGAAAGAAAAAGGTATGTCCCCAAATTTTTACCACTTGTCCATTCTGGCCCTCCCCACCCCCAGCTCCCACACACACCCATGGAACAGTCCATGCGTAATGGAGAGGAAGAAGTCAACCCCGGGCCGGATAGCAATTGCGGAAACAGACCCCAAATGACTCGACAAAGTTTACAACCCGGTATTGAAAAATGAGAACACGAATATAAAATCAATCAAGAAAAATGAAAAAGGCGAATATTGAAGCAGGCAAGAGACAGAACAGCCTACGTCCAGTTTTAGAACAATTAAAATAGTGAACCAATTTAGAACAGATCACCCACCACGGATTTTAACAAAGAAAAAGTGGAATGACATCCAAAATTTGGAGCAGGGAAGCTCCTAATAGCCCCAACACAGAACCCCAAAAGCTCACCTTGCAAAAATAAATTTAGAGTCATTTTAGAAAATGAAACAAACGAAGCCCAATTAATCTACACGCAATTAAAAATCAAATGACCAATTCTTAGGATTACAAGACTTTTATAATCTTATAAGCCGATTATGACTGCTTAAGAGAGATTAGAGGCCACGATAGTCAATTTAATCGCCTGACGGACAAAACGGAGCATTAAAGTTAATCCTTTAAACCGGAAATCTAGTTTCTCTAAAGCCTACCAACACGATTACGTCAAATATTCACTTAGGTGGATCAAACCATGGCCAACATGTAATTATAAGAATTCTACATGGATGCTGAACAAACAGAAAACACAAAAAAACAAATCCGCAACGTGTTCCAACGGAACACCAACTCACGAAAAACTGAAAAATAAACCATGGCTTTTCTCAACTCTCGAACCGGAAGACGGAATTCCGTTTACCAAGGAACTCTGAATACCATGTCCAGGCAGCGGGGAGCCAAAGGTGAAGATGCAACCCGCCCAAAATTTTAAGACATAATTGCAATGAAAGACATAGCTGTCTCGGGATCGCGCAACTATTTTTGGCCAACACAGCCATTTGCTTCGGAAATCCCCAAACGTGAGACACCTAGAGTCTGCAAATACCCTGTCCCTAATTTCACATTTGATTTTCCAACTAGTGGTAATAACACTTTGTTGCCCCCTAACGATAATATTCCCGCATATTACACTATTTCTGAATTTCCAAATCATGAATTTAGTAACGGTAAAATATTAAAGACCCTCCCACCCCGTTGCTCAATAGGTGAATGTAAAATGACCTGCTCGCAGTCAAAACCCGGTTTTCCCACCCACGTTGAAATTTCCCGCCAAACCCATCTCGCAGTGATATAATTAACAAACACGTGAATTCTGTCCTCAAGGTGAACTTGACAAATTGGACATTTCCCATCCCTAAGAATTCCCCATCTAGCCATTTTCTGCCTTAAGGGCAGGACATCATGGCCCAGACGCCAAAGAAAATCTTTTTAATTAGGTGTACACTAAGTTGCAAAAAAGTCGCCCCATCCTTTCTTTATACAAAATGACGTGCTTGTATGAAATTCTAAAGGTTTAACCTGCGGAATTTCTGACATTAAATCGTACAACTGTTGCCAATTAAGAGGACTTCCACTATTACTCTTCGCAATTACAGATAAAATTTTATACTTCACCCTCTATCTTAAATCTGGAATTTCGGCTTGAGGTTCCCTATACGAATACTGCACATTAAATTCCTTAATCCTAGGCCCCACAAATATAAGCGATAATGTCCCCACACGGATGACTTGCTATTAAAAATTCCCTAGTTTTGAAAACGTTACCAGCCGGAAACCACTCCTCAATAGCTTTAATAGCAAAACCCCATCCCCCCTGGGCCGAGCGAGGCTGACACGACTAACTTCTTCGCGCCATGTCCGCTCCAAATAAACTTGTGTATAATCTTATTGTAGTTAGCAATCCATGTTTTCCTCGGTAACTCAAGTAATCCAGCAAAGGAAACTTTACTTACAAAAATAGCATTCGCTATGCATATCCTGTTAATCCTTGAAAGCCTAAGAGTCCTCCAAAACTCCTGTTACCCCTCCAATTTCCTCAAAACTTCTTTCCATGTATCCTGCTGTACTCCACTATAGTCAAAATATACTCCCAGCACTTTAACAGGACCACGCGTAACAGTAAAGCTCCAAAATACCACAGAATCCCATTTACCCCATATCATAACTTGAGACTTTACCCTGTTGACCTCTGCCCCTGTACATCTACAATATTCTCCCACGTTCTCCATGGTACGTTGCACACTGCCTTCATTGAGGAAAAAGAGTGTAACGTCATCCGCATATCCTTGGTACTTTACCTGAATACTCTTCGTCCCCGGAACCCTAAATCCCTCAATCTGATCGTGATCCCTATTTTACCGCAATAGCGTTTCTAATAACATGATAAATAATAACGGAGAGAAGGGACACCCCTGACGAACCCTCCCCCCCTTTTTTTATCTCAAACTGTCTTGAGACAGAGCCTGCAAAGTTGATACTCCAATGCATATTCCCATATAAAGTCCTGATGGCCCTTATCAAAAACTCTCCCATCCCATACCGTTCCATTACTTTAACTCATGGGAAATCAGGGCCAACTTACTCCCCTTTTTATCAGTATACCTAATAAAGTCCCTAATAGTAAAATAATTCTGATTATATTCCGTCCCTTAACGCTACAAGTTTGCTCATCCCCAATTAACTCCTTTACCCCTTTTGCCACTCTCTCATTTATGATAGAAGCTAATATCTTATAGTCCAGAGTGGACATGGTAATGGGGCGCCACCCGAAATCTCTCTAGTGATGCTTCCTGGATTTTTATTCAGCAGAGTAATTCTGCAGTGTCTCATCGAATTAGTAAGCCTCCCCTCCTCAATAGCTTCATTAAACACAGTGCACAAACCTGGGGCTACGATACTACAGAATTATTTGTAGAACTCTGCAGTAAGGCCATCAACCCCAGGGGATTTCCCATTCTTCATTCTATTAATTGCCTGGTACACATCGCTAACCGTAAAAGGCTCATTAATACTCTCTCCAACATCCCCCCTTAACTGTGGAACTTCCCCGATCCATGTTTTAGAAACTAAGAAATATCATTTCTAGCTATTACATAACTGTTTGTTAATTACTTAGTGACTAATTTGTCAGGGAATTAGTTATTTCACTGACAAATGCTGCCATTTACCGTAATCGCTAGCATGGTTTGTGCATGCCTTGCATCCTTCGTTTGTGCGACCCTGATCGGAGGAATCTACGAGTGTTCGCTCAGTCGATATTTTGTCCATTCAGTCATCGATTTTTTACTGTCTGCAAAATCCACGTCCGCTTAGCGCATATCAATCACCCTTAACAGTCCCTGGAACCAGTGATGTCTACGAATTAGGGACGTGCGACACCTTATGGCTCAAAGATGCATTTAGTGAGGAGGGCACTGTCGTTTCACTCACCGCTATGGGGCTTTCCATAAATTACATCTGAGATTACAGGGGAAAGGGGTGAGGGGGTCGTGACAACCGAACCAAATGTGACAGGAGGGGAGGTTTAGTAATTCGGACGTTGAGAGGCAAAAATGAAAGGGATGGTATTTGTTCCTTTTGTTTTTCTTTTTTAGCAAGAATTTTGTAAAAAAAGATCGTGCTTACGCTTTCGGTTTGTCCGCCTGTAGACACGATATCACTGATATCACTGCAAATAATAGTCTGATTTGAAAAATTATTTTTGCGTTACGAAGCTTGAAATGTGCAAATGATGCTCCCTTATCCCGTTTTTTTTTGTTTTTTTTTACGAGGTAAAATTTTGTTGCTGGAGGGCGTGAAAACAGATGATATCGAATTCAAAACACATTCTGTACCACATATTTCCTTCTAAACATCCAATTCAAAAAATTATTTTACTTCTTGATTCCATTCGAGTTGAAGATTATTTTAAGCATAGTCACTTTTCCAAGTTACGCGTAGATTTCCCGCTAGGGGGAGTAAAATTAATTACCTTTCCCCAGATATCTCTGCTTCTAAAACTTCGATTTGAAAATGCTTTCCTTCAGCGGACACAGCTCGTGATGGGAAATATTTCGCATATAAATTCTAATTTTTGGTATAAAATGGCTTAACCACGAGGGGACGTAAGCGTTGATTTCTGCTTCTGATGTATTTGCAGCAAAATCTGAGCTACTAAAATCTCGATTGAAGAAATTCTTTCGTGGACGGATGCTACTCACGTTGACAAACCTTTTCGGAATGTTTTCTTCTTAAAATGATGAATGGTTTTTTCGCCAGGGGGCGTAGTATGTATCCTGTTTTTGTCAATATCTCTGCTTCTAATGGTCCGATTTCAAAAAATTCTCCTTTATTGGACAGAGTTTCCGGTGCGGCATGTTTCTAATAGAATTTCAAAATTTTCAAGTAATTCATTAACTTTTATCTAGGGGGAGTAAAGGTAAATAGCGCTTTTCTAGATATCTCTGCTTCTAAAACTCCGATTTGAAAAATTCTTCCAGCACCGAATACAGCTGCTGAAGGATTTTTTTTTGTGATTCCTAACTTTTTATAAGATATGGGTTTGGCCATCAGGGGGCCTAAGCATTACATTTCTGTTTCGTAGGTATGTTCAACAAAATTCCGGTTTTTAAATCACGATTAAAAGAATGATTTCGTGGACCGATATCGCTCATGTCGATAAACATTTGAGAATATTTTCTTCTTAAAATAAAGCATGGTTTCTCCACCACAGGGCGTAGAGTCTATCTCATTTCTGTCAATATATCTGCCTCTAAAAGTCAGATTTGAAGAATTCCGTCTTTGTTAGAGAGCGTTTCTGGTGTAAACTGTTTCTCATATAATTTCAACATTTTAAAGTAATGCATAGACTTTTCTGTAGAGAGCGTAAAGATAAATTGCGCTTTCCCCAATATCTTTGCTTCTAAAACTCCGATTTGAAAAACTCTTTCTGCACCGGATACAGCTCCTGATATGAAATGTTTTGCATATATTTTGTAATATTTGATAAAGAACGGTTTGGCCACGAGGGGGCGAAACACTTAATTTCTACGTCTGATGTATTTGCAGTGAAATCTGAGCTCCCGAAAACTCGATTGAAAAAATTCTTTAGTGGACCCATTCCGCTCACATCGAAAAGCCTTTTGAAAATACTTTCTTCTTAAACAACGCATGGTTTTCCCGCCAAGGGCAGTAAACGTGTATCTTATATTTGTCGATATATCTGCTTCTAATAGCCCGATTTGAAAAATTCTTTCTTTGTTGGAGAGCATTGCCGCTGAGAAATGTTTCGCATGTAATTGCAATTTCTTCTTAATGCACAAGTTAGCGATCAGAGGGCGACAATTTACGTTTCTGTTTACAGCAATATCTGCTGGAATAAAAGCCCAACTGAGAAACGTCTTTCTTCTGTCAGATACTACCGTTTTCCATACCGGTTCCATTGATTTTGAATAGCTTTGGTAAATTTAATTCGCATCAGAACGGATTCAAAAGACGTGCTCATTACACCCAAAAATTCGGTGTCATCTTTCTTGTTTCTTTTTTTAATAGTTAAAAAACGGTATGAAATATTTCTGATGATATTTAGCTAAATCACAGTGTTAAGTTCTCGTATTTGTACTACCAAATCTATTGTGTTTTGTAGATGGTATGATGGGGAGTGTTGCAACCTTGAATGCATGCGCTCATTTGTAGATCTTTATTTGCGAATGATAAAGTTCGGGTAGCATTTGGGAATAAATTAATGCCTAAATAATAAATATTTTCTTAAGAAAAAGTGTAAATATATGGAATAGTTCTTTAAATAATTACATGTTTTCCTTCTGTTTCTCAACGGACTTCTGAAAGCATCAGTCGACAAAAAAAAGGGGTGGGGAATTGCGGTAATTAGGACGTACTATTTAAGGGGTGAGGTGTAAACAATCGGACAAAATGTGACATGGGGGAGTCTAAAAATAGTAAAAAATCACGCACGTACTTTATGGACGGCCCCCATTTGCTGTGTGGCGACACAGCCCCTGCGTGTGTCACATGTAATGTATTTCTCACTGTTATTCATATCTTACGTTCGTGTCATCGTTTCGTTCGTGAATGTAATCGTTTTTCGCTATTACCCACTCTACCAGACGACTCAGAAGTCCTGTGTCGCCTTTTAAATGATCACTGTGATAGTCTTCAGTGTTATCGCTTCTTCGACGCACCGATCGTTTTCGTTTTGTGTAGTTTATTATTTTATCGGCCATTTACACCGTTCATTGTTCTGATTTCTGATGCTATGTTTTAGAATAGAATAAATTATCAACGTTTATTAACAATGAAATCTTTTATTAACATCGCCTGTAGTTTCGCAGAGCACTTTACTCGGCATCATAAGTACGAATGCTCTGCGAAACTATAAGAGATATTAATAAAACAGTTAACTGTGAATAAATGTTGATAATTTATTCTTTCTCAGCATCAGAAATGAGTATATATATACCCTCACGGACAATGGAATTTGCGCACCTAGAAGAAAACATGCTACAACCGCGAAACTGCGCTAATATTTTAGAGTGCGTGCTGGTATGTAAATGTTCCACTTTTGGTACACCCTGTGGGGACGCCGCAAGCGCGAACCGGCAGCCTTATGCTCCATGAAAGCCAAAAACACCGGCCGACGCAAGCAAGAGTACAGACCGAGAAGAATGCCGGGTAGACGTCAGAGACGTCGGTTTACACCAAGGTTAATAGACAGAAAGCTTTGCTCATCCTGCCTCCCTCGCAGCGGAAGTGCCGGTCCCTCACGTAGTGACTTCAGTGAACCACACGACGCAGCCAGCAGGACGGATAGATTGTTAATACAATTGAAGCACTTGCGGGGGAAATGTCAACAACTTTTTACTCAAATACGCTCTGAATCTGAAAGCTTGCAACCAAGATGTAATGCAAAAGCACATCTGTAATATAATCAGGAAAAACGGACATCCATGTGAATATTTTATTTAGAGTAAACCGAGAATGTGAAGAAACTTATTATGCATTTCTTTCATTTTTTTTTTCAAATCTGTTTAATCTAAATATCTAAATAGGATATTGACATGGTACTAAGGAAAAGTGCAGGGACAGTGATTATACCTTCTAATTTATTTATATGCAACTGTAATACTGTCTTTAAATAAATTCAAAAAAAAGGAAAAAAACTTATAAGATTATGCTGTCAGAGCCTCATGAAGAAATCCTTTTATGCGGAACAAATAAAAACTTGAGTAGCATTCCACTAACTTGCTTAATTAAAATATTGTCCTTTTCGAATACACTAAACTATGTCCTTTTCGAATACACTAAACTTTAGAGCCAGTCAGTATTGTCCAAAATATATTTTTGCATATTTTAAACACTTAAGTATGACATATTTATGATATACAGTAGACTCCAGTTAATTGTGCAGCCATTTATTTGGGAGATTTCCTGAAAAGCCTCCTATATTAGCTCTTTGACATAAAGATTCGCATAATATGTGTGGCAGCCGCTTAATTGGTCCCAAGGGTTGCAGCCCCAATATGCCCCAATTAACTTAAATCTACTGTGTTTATATTTCTTACGCAGGTTGGAATTTGAACTAATGTGCGCAGTGGTATATTCAAGCATCTTCTCGAGGGTGCTTAGCCCACCGAAAATCCATGAACGCCAGTAGGGTTTTAGGCGATCACACCTTATATTTAGTCTAATTGTTTTCGTTTACAGCTAAATATTTGCAGACATTAATTAAACAAATTAAGCAAACGAGGCAAAACATTATCATAATTAAAAAAACAACATCCACATGGACTTCAGTCTGAAATTTCTACCATTGTTCAATAAAACATTAAATTGCTCTCGCAGAAGGGGTTATTTTTCAAGCACTGATAACTCGGATTACTTCGGCGACAAAAAATTAATTCCACAGAGTACACACGTTTGTACTACACTCATCATCATCATCATCATTGTCAACCATTATCAATCCACTGCTGGACGAAGGTCTCCCCAAGTTTCCTCCACAACGGTCTGTCTTGTGCCAGTCTCCTCCATGTCACTCCCGCATACTTTCGAATTTCATCCACCCATCTTCCATGTGGTCTTCTTCTGAGTCTCTTCCTGTCCCTTGGAATCCAATCTAAAATTTCGGCTGTCCATCGATGGTCTGTTCTTCTGGCAGTATGTCCAGCCCATTGCCATTTCAGGGATTTAACTCTGATCATGATGTCTTCAACTCTTGTCATTTTTCGGATCCACGTGTTCCTCTTCTTATCTCTCCTGGTTACACCAAGCATGCACCTCTCCATGCTGCTTTGAGTTGTCTGCAGCCTTTGTATGTCTCTTTTAGCTAAGGTCCACGTCTCTGCAACATACGTAAGCACTGGAAGGATGCATTGATCAAACACTTTTCTTTTAAGACATAATGGCATATTGCTCTTGAAAATTATGCTGTTTCTTCCAAAAGCTCTCCAGGCAAGTTTTGTACGCCGATTAATTTCTTCACCAATGTGACCCTCACTTGATATCTGCTGTCCAAGATAAACGTACGTGTCTGTTATCTCCAGCTTTTCTCCATCAATCCATAAATTTTCATTTCTTGTAACAGCATTGTACATCACTTTGGTCTTCTGAAAGTTCATTTTTATTCCCACTTCTTTACTCTTGTCAGCAAGTTCCTGGATCATACTCTGTAGCTCTGATGGGGTAGTTGCAAAAATGACTATGTCATCAGCAAAACGAAGGTGGGTTAGATAATCTACATTAATCTTTATCCCTTTGTTCTCCCAGTTCAGGGATTGAAAGACATTTTCCATTGTGGCATTAAAGAGCTTCGGAGATATGGTGTCACCTTGTCTCACTTCTTTTCCAATTTTTATGTGTGTTGTATTTTCAAACAGCCGAATCTTTGCACTTGCATTTTCATAGATCTTATTAATAATATTAATGTATGCATCTTCAATACCGCAGGATTTCAGAGCCATTGCAACTGCTGATGGTTTCACCGAATCAAAGGCTTTTTCATAATCGATAAAAGCCATGCACAATGGAAGCTCATATTCCCTCGCTCTTTCAATTAGTTCTCTCAGTACGTGGATATGATCTATTGTGCTGTATGTAGCCACTCCTGAATCCAGCTTGTTCTCTCGGTTGAGCCATGTCCAGTGTCACCTTCAAGCGGTGTGAAAGAACTTTAGTGAAGATTTTATAAACCACTGATAGGAGGCTGGTAGGTCTGTAGTTCCTGAGATCTTCAATGTCACCTTTTTTATGTAGCAAGATCATTGTAGCGTTGTACCAATCCTCAGGAATTTTCCCTTTATTAAGGCATGGAGTGAAAATTTGGGAGAGTACTGTTTCGATTTCTCCACTTGCTTCTTGTATGATGTCTAAAGTAATTCCATCTTCTCCTGGAGCTTTTCCCCGCTTCATGTTCTTGATTGCATGTGCAACTTCTGCTGGAATGACTGGAAGAACTCTGGTACTGGTACCTTTCATGATGTCTGGAGTACATGTGTCATCCCTTTCATATAATTTGGAGTAGAAATCTTTCACTCTTGTCAAAATTTCGCCTCTATTTCTTGTTACAGAACCATCTTCTTTTCTCAGTGCCATAATCTGTTTTTCCCCTTACTGAGATGTCCCTTTGCTATCTTTAGGCTTTGGTTGTTTTCAATTGCTTTCCTTACTAGTTCACAGTTGAATTTCCTTACGTCTTCAGTGATACTTTTTCGTACTGTCTTGCATAGCTCTATATATTCCACTTTGGAAGTCACATCTTCTTTAGTTGTCCTCATCTCTCTTCTTTTTGCATCAACATTTTGGTTTTTCCTGATAATTTGTTCACATGCAACTTGTTCTTAGACCCAGTTAATTTTGTTGCTGTTTCCATAAGAGCTTTGGTTACTTTTCTGTTAACTTCAGAAATATCCACTTCTTCCGATGTTAGGCCTTCTAAAGCAGAGAATCTCTTCTTCAGTTCCAATTTGAAGGCATTATGGTGTTTTTTAAGGTTGGTTATGTCAATACATTTTGTTTGTCTTATGAGCTTGCTACGTTCGAGTTTAGTGTTGAGGTGCATCTTACATCTCACCAATCTATGGTCACTGCCTGTGTTGAACTTGTTTAGCACACTGCAGTCTTCTATGACGAATTTTTTGTTACACATAATAAAATCAATTTCACTTGTCATCCCATTTGGATGTCTCCATGTCCATTTCCTGTGTGGCTTTTTCTTGAAAAAGGAGTTCAAGATGAAAAAAACTTCTGCCTCTGCAAACTCAACGAGAGTATTTCCACGCTGGTTTCTGTTGCCGTGACCGAATTTACCTACTGAAGTTTCATTCTGTTGCCGTTGCCCTATTTTTGCATTGAAATCTCTCATAATTATCTTCAAGTGCTGCTTACCTTTATTATTTAGATCACGAATTTCCTCATAAAATTCTTCAATTTCTTCTTCAGCATGACTTGTGGTGGGTGCATAAGTTTGAATAATCTGAGCCTGGTATCTTCTCGAGAGTTGGATAACGAGTCGTGCAGCTCTGTCAGAGGAACTTTCAACTTCTACAACTTTATCCTTCAGTTTCTTGTTTATTATAAATCCAAAACCACTAGTTCTGCCAGTATCTGTCCCACGATAGTAGAAGAGATGTCCACTTTTCAGTTCAATGAGATCTTCTCCTTTTCTCCTTACCTCACTTAGCCCGACGATGTCCCACTTGATCCTTTGTAGTTCCTCTTCGAATTCAAGAAGCCTTGAATCAGAAGATAGGGAGCGTCCGTTGTACGTAGCTAAGGTCAGCATCAGATGACAGCCTAGTCCGGTCCTTCGGCCTCAGTGTAGCTAACATGACGTTAGTGCTTTTAATACAACAAAAAATTTGCTACCAAATTTTTAACGATAACGAATTGTTAGCAATTGTTTCCATAAAAAAGGCCGTCTTTCCTGGCGTTGGGTGGTTTACACTCTGTGACAAGAAAAAATTCCAGGCACCTCAAACTGGCATACTAACGGCTAGTTAGTTTTTTAGCACGTCTTTTGTCAAAAAAGATCGTGCTTATGTTATCGGTCTGTCCGTCCGTCCGTCCGTCCGTCTGTACCCACGGTATCTCTGCAACTATTAGTCCGATTTGAAAAATTGTTTTCATTCGAAAGCTCGAAATATGCAAATGATGATCCTTTACTTCGTTTTTTTTACGATGTACAATTTCGCTGGTAGAGGGCGTAAATGCAAATGTTGTCGAATTCAAAAATACGTTTTATTCCACATATGTGCTTCTAAACATCCGATTGAAAAAATATTTATATCTTTCGATTCCATTTATGTCGATGTGTATTTTAGATACAGTTACTTTTTCAAATTACGCATAGATTTTCCGCTAGGGGGAGAAAAAAATTACATTTCCTCCGATAACTCTTCTTCAAAAACTCCGATTTGAAATTTTTTTCTTCAGCGGATACATCTCCTGATGGAAAATCTTTTGCATATAATTTCAAGTTTTTGGTAAAGAATATTTTGGCCACCAGGGGCGTAAGTGTTAATTTTTGCTTCTTATGTATTTGCCATAAAATCGTAGCTTCTAAGATATCGAATAAAGAATTATTTCGTGGACTGATGCCATTCACATCGATAAACCTTTTCGGAACATTTTCTTCTTAAAATATTCCACAGTTTCTCCGCCAGAGGGCGTAGATGTAAATCTTATTTTTGACAATAACTCTACTTCTAGGAGTACGATTTGAAAAATTCCTTCTTTGTTGGACAGTGTTTTCCGTGTGACATGTTTTTCATATTATTTCAAAATTTTCAAGTAATTCATAGTTTTTCCGCAAGGGGGCGTAGCGGTAAATTGCGTTCCCCCTATATCTCGGCTTCTAAATCTACGATTTGAAAAATTCTTTCTGCACCGGATACAGCTCCTGATGGGAAATCGTTTGCACATAATTTCTAATTTTTGTAAAAAAATAGTTTGGCCACCAGGGGGCGTAAATCTTAATTTCGGCTTCTGTTGTATTTGCAGCAAAATATGAGCTTCTAAATTCGCGATTGCAAAACTTATATCGACAAACCTTTTAGGAAAATTTCCCCTTTGAAAAAATGCATGGTTTCTACGCCAGGTGGCGTAGAAGTATATCCTATTTTTGTCAATATCACTACTTCTAAGAATACGATTTGAAAAATTCCTTCTTTGTTGGATAGTGTTTGCGATGCGAAATGTTTTTTCTATAAATTCAAAATTTTCAAGTAAATCATACACTTTTCGCTAGGGGGCACATAGGTAAATTGCGTTTTCTGCGTTACTTCTGCTCCTAAAGCTGTGGTTTGAAAAATTCTTCCTGTATCGCATACAAGACCTGATGGAAAATAATTTTCACATAATTTCTAATGTTTGGTAAAGAATGGTTTAGCCACCAGGGGTCATATGTCGTAATAACTGCTTCTGAAGTATTTGTTGCAAAATCTGGGCTCCTGAAAACTAGATTTTTTTTTCTTCGACCGATACCGCTTATACGGATAAACCTTTTGAGAATATTTTCTTCCCTAAAATAATGCATGGTTTTCCCACCAGGGGACGTAAAGTTACATCTTATTTTTGTCGATATCTATGTTTCTAAGAGTTCGTAAGCTCACGATCCCGTTTCCAGCAATATCTGAGGTATTAAAAACCCGATTGAGAATCTTCTTTCTTTGGTCAAATCTATTGTTTTCCATACCGGTTCCATTGACTTTGAATAGCTTTGATAAATTTAATTTGCGTCAGAATCGATTTAAACGACGTGCTTATTACACCCGAAAATTCGGTGTCAACTTTCTTGCTTTTTCTTAATGGTAAAATTTCTTTACATATTTTCTTCGCAATTAATGTATTCCCAAGGATGAAAATTTGCACATCGATAAAACTAACTCTAAATAATAGCATGGGATCCTAATGCTTGATAAAACATAACCATAATTATATTAAAAATAAATCATTTTTGTTTTTCAATAATGTTTAGACCTGTTTATATTATAGATGGCACGATCTGTACATCGATGACCTCAGTAGATAAACAAATGTTGAATTGCTTAATTATGGTTATGTTTTAGCAAGTATTAAATACCTCATGCTATAACTTAAAGTTAGTTTCATCGATGTGCAAATCTTCATCTTTGGGAAAAAATTAATTGCGAAGAAAATATATAAAGACATTTTACCATTGGAAAAATGCGGCAGAGATTTTAAGTGGAACCACCTTAATTATCTTTTCCTATCTGAAAAATGTATTCCAGGGACCAAGGTAGCTTCAGACTAACGACTGGCTGGTTGGTTGCAATGCAGATGCCTTTACAAAAAAAACCTACCTTTTTGTTGAGGAGGATGCTTGAAGGATTATCCTGCGCGAGTTGAAACGAATACGTCTTTTTATTTTTAAAATATCACGAACAACTTTTCGTAAATATCTGCTTGATAAAATTTTAAATTTAAGATTTCAACGTAACAATTTTTTACATTGGGGGAACTTCACTCATTTTTAAAGAGTGTACTAACTGAGAGACGTTTTTTCGAAATTAGGTGCTGTGCTTGTGGTCTTGAAGCGCGATTATTTAACTGATTCATTTATGTATTCATGTCATGTTCTGCTTGAATGTTGTGACGGTTCCTATTGCTTATACCCTTCTCCACTTTTTTTAAATTTTGCTGTCTTAATGAAATGTCAAAGAAAAACTTTTCACATTGTTACTTCGCAAGTAAAATAAAACAATGATCTTCTCACCAAACAGACCAAATTTTGGCAAGAAGTATACCCCGGATTTAAATTCTGTTCAAATACTCTTACATGGAAGCTGATGTCGTTGCTAAGAACATGGGGATTAAAACATAAAAAAAAATTCGTACGTTTCATTTGTTTGAACCATTATAGTAATAATTTTCATCAGGAGTTGTTTCTGCGCATGCGCAATCCTGCTGTTCGGGTTGCTTCGATTGCCAGTTTTGGACCACTCGTGGCGGTAGCTTGGAGGCCCGTAGTTCACAGTGATGCAAAGGGCCATTAACGGTATGCTAGAGACTGTAAACTGATTGGCGTACTGTGTGAGCGAGATCTCTCAAGCCCTGACTGTAAATGGCAGATTTCAGCCAGCAGTGACCCATCACTATCAGCTGGGAGTGATGCGTCACCCCATTTTGTGGTATCGAGAAAAAAGAATCAAAGGAACACAACGAAAGTTCATTACCAAATGCAGCACATGATCGAAGTCACTTCCACAATTTTCACGTGCGAATCAAAATGTAGGAGTTATCGCTTAGTAATGAAATAATTAACTATGTTTCTGAACTTTGGTACAACATCCGTTGATTTTTATTGGTGTAGAACAAACTAACATGGCCGAGCTTTCGCTCACCAACGGGTGTCTTTTACAAGGCTTATTGATACTAAAATATACGGATAGAACTAACAGTAAACGTTAGCATTTGAAAATATGTACTTGCTTTGAGTCTGAGGCGTAGCCAAGGGGATGATCCTCGGGTCCGGACCCCTCCCCCAGAGGGTGGATTGAGTACGAATTTAAAGCGATATATACAGTATATGGTATATATCACTTACTACGTAAATATTAAAACGATATATACAGTATGTATGTATGGTATACAGGGTGATTGTAAACTGCTTCAAAAAACAAGAAGGGTGATAGTACACATCAAGAAAATAATTATTTGCAATGGAACCTAGGACCGCATTTAACTCCTATCGCCAGAAAATCTACATATCCACGTTGAGCCTTGAACAGTGAAAACAAAGAGACATACCTAATTTATGAGTTGCACAATAACAATCGCATCAGAGAAAGACTCAAAGGAGCTGCTCAAACTGGCGTCCAAGGGTGTCGCTGCACAGCCCACAAGGCGAATGAAGGACTGACGCACCCTCTCCTTAACTCCCGGTGTGGTGTTGATGTTGTCCGCAGTAACAGCGATTCGCGCAACGAGATCTTAAAGGGAGTCCACAGGTGTCTCGTGCACCAATGTTTTCATGTTCCCTCCAAAAAGAAGTCCAGTGAAACCACGGTTCCACCGCCCAGGATATGGCGCATTTCGCACGGTAATATCGCTGAACAGGTTCGGCTGCGTTTTTGAATGTTTGCTCCTCATCATCTACGCTCTTGTTCAGCGCACCTGATTTGCATCTTGTGCTTCTCATGCACTGGTTGGAACTCCGTGTGCCTGCTGAACGTTTTTCGAACGTGCTCTTTTCTGTCACTAGGAGTGGAATGCGGCCCTAGGTTTCTTTGCAAATATTGTTCGTCTTGATGTGTACTATCACCCCTTTTGTTTTGCTGAAGTAGTTTACAGTATCCCTGTATAACGTTTACTATACATTAAAACGATATATGCAATATGTATATATGGTATATATTTAATATTCCTTAAGAAGGGGAAGGGGTCCATAGATTTGGTTTACTGGCTTTCACCAATGAACCATATCTATGAACTATTTACCCCTTTAAGAAATTTCTGGCTACGCCACTGCTTTGAGTTAACATCAAATTGCGCAAAAAATAGGAAAAGTGCACTTTTCCCATTTTTTTGCACAATTTGAAGTTAATTGAAATCAAGTATATGTTTTGCTTTCAATAAAAAACCAAAAATAGGGAATGTGCACTTTATCCATTTTTTGCGCAATTTTTAGTTAACTCAAAGCAAGTATATATTTTGCTTTCAATGTAGAACCAAAAATAGGGAATGTGCACTTTATCCATTTTTTGCGCAATTTTTAGTTAACTCAAAGCAAGTATATATTTTCAAATGTCAATGTTTACGGTTAGTTCTCTCCGTATTAGGTTAATATTTATTAACCTTGAAAAAGCCACCCGTTGGTGAGCGAAAGCTGGGCTATGTTAGTTTGTTCTACACCAATAAAAATAAACTGATGTTGTACTAAAGTTAATTAACTTGGTGTATTCATGCTCGTTGATCATTATTTATCTTAACTATGTTTCTGTTTATTTTCAGAAATCTTGATATTAAGTGTAGCGTCAACAAAATGATTCCTAATCATATTCCCAAGCTGAAAAAGCTGTGTTTGTGGCATGTTTATGAAGATCTTTTTCTACATATCACAAAATTTCGCGAAGATCCAACGGATTATTTGCAATTCCGTAAGTATCGAATTTAAAACATTACATTTTGCTTCCAAAGTAAAACTAAAACTGTTTCTAAAGCTTTATTGTTGTTGTTGTTGTCATTTTAGGTTTGTAACGCATAAGCTGCGCATTAAGTGATTTAAATTTCATGTACCAATATATGCCATTTTTAGGGATAACATAAGGCAGAAGTGCAAATCCTGTTTCTACAGACGGGCCTCCGATTGTTTTCGTGTAATTCGAATTTTGTTCAGGCAATGGCATCCGCAGAAGGAAATTACAGAAAGCCCTAATTACATCAATGAATGGTTTTAATGCTTATACAGTTTTCCAGTACAACATCAACGCTCTGATTATGCCAATTTTCACGCTCAACACTGCTCAAAATATACACTGCCCAAAATAATTATTGGAGCATGTAACTTTGGCGACATTATGTAAGCCAGTCGTATGATATCTTACCGAAACGTGGAAAACACAAGTCGAATGTGACGTAGGCAGGCGAATCATGCACATCCTTATGAATATGAGCGACTGTGACGTCAGAGTACGTAAAAGGATTGGGATAAAAAGGAACGTTTTCGGGGAACTCCTTCCTTCAGCCGCCTTTATCGCGACATTTCATTTCTTGAAGTCTTTGGCTCGCACGATGTCTAAACAGCATGATTTATGGAATCAGCAGCGTAAAGATGATCTATGGAAGCAGATCAGACACAGCTGGTGTTAGCAGAAGCCATTGGAGTGTCATAAAATGTCATTTCCTGAATGTAGCCATGGTTACAGTATACAGGAAGTATTCGAAGTAGGAAAGGTCTAAATCGTCCATGAGAAACTACAGCAAGGGAGACCTCTTTTATTGCTAATAGCTCATCAGGACAGGCGTCTAAATGCTACTCAGCTCCAACGACAGCTCCTCGTTTTAACAGGATGCAAATTGTCAACTCAAACTATCCGCATTTGCCTTCACCAAAGTGGCGTTTAAGCTGGTAGGCCAATGTTGTGTGTCCGTTTAACGTAACAGCCCCGTACGACCGCTAGATATTGGGATGACATCGTAGTTCCTCATCCCAATTTCTAATGGCAAAGATCTCCTCTACGGTGAAGATCACTTCCTTGACGAGTCGAAATTAAGTTTGGAATCTGACAAGCTGGGGAAAACCTGGAACACAAAGTAACTTAGCTGTTGTGCAGGATACATCACATTAAGGCGGGCATGAATTGGTGGCCTGGAGAGGCATAAGTATTAGTGGACTGTCGGACCAGTACGTCATCCGACACGGACGTCCGGCGGCCCAGAGATATAGGGATGATATTCTGAAACTTATTGTCATTCCGCATGTTGCATCCGTCGGTCGTTCGCTCCTTTTCATGAACGATAACGCTGAACCTCATACAACCCGGCAATTGGACAGCATGCTTCAAGAGGAGGAAATCGAGCTTGTACAATGGCCATGCACCCTGACTTAAATCCTATTGAGCATGCCCGAGACGCACTTGGCAGACGCATTGCAGCTACGACAACTCCATTGACGCTTCGTGAACTGAAGGCTGCTCTTGTTGAGGAGTGGAGAAAATACCCCTAAAACTTACTCGGTAATCACACCAATACCTTGCCATATAAGTGCGCAGCGTACTTAGCCTTTCGAGAGGACCACAGACCTACTATACTCGAAGCAAAGCTAACCTGAATCGGCAGTTAAAGCTACGGAATGTGTACTCCCACTGCGTAATATAATTCTAGTTTGAAAACTCCTGTTAACATTTGAACTGAGACCTAAAAATGCACAGGGATATATAGATGTTCTAAATGTCGTACGTACGTACATACAAAAAATGAAGATCCGGTCTCGTTTCTAAAAAATACAAATATTTACATTTTGGCGACGTCATTGTCACTTCTATTTTGCTTCAGAGAGGCTATACACTATACACAGGGGATGCTTACTGCGAGCGGGTGAGGAGAATTGTGTTAGTCTGAGGGTAAGGGGAGATAATGGTCACTGAGCTTGCACCTTTATTCGTGGTTACTGTTTTAAAATACTCATTCAGAAATCGCTTATATGTTGGTCGGCAAGGTTCAGAAGGTGTGGAGCTTGAAAAGGGACATCATGATGGAACGCGGAAAGTTTCCTTTTGTCATGCCTTAAGTCACCCTTAGGGGGTAGGATTCACGACACATGGTACCGCATTAGTGCGCTGAGGAATACTGAAATACAACAGATATCTTGTCGGTAAATCGGTTTCACAGCATTATCAGTTTAGTCAGGTTAGCTTTGCCCCGAGTATAGAGGTCAGTTACCAAGGCAAAAAAGTAATTTTTTCTTGTTGAACAAATATGCATATTTCCGTAAAGCATATCGTATCATGTGCATAATATTGCATAACAATTCGTTTGCATTAAATGATAATATTGCATAAAAATTCGCTAATGTACTTTTCCTTTCCCATGTTACTGAATATTCTACGGTATCTTACACAAAAATACCAGTTTTTGTTCAACAACATCAGTCGCACATGGTTTCCTTACCATATCTCCTGCTCTCCTAATTCTTTTGAGCAGTGTATTATTGCATTACTTATTTGTGAACCTATTGAAAAGATATCTGTTCTTTTATCGCTGGCAGTAACGCTTCTCATATCAAGGAGTTGTAATATAGAAATATTTTCAGATAGGAGAACGCTTCTGATATCAAGGAATTGTAATTACAGAAATATTGTCTTATATTAAGATTTGTTGTATCTGAATTTCACTCTATAAATGCTTTAACTTTATGGCCGTATTTCACATGATACCTGGGTTTTTAAAAGTCTGGTAAGATATTAAATTTGCCATTGAAATTTACCTTTCTGTTAAGATAGATGAGAAACACTGCTGCTCCCAACTTTGTGTATTGTAAAATAAAAACTAAAGTAAAAAAAAATTCCGTCTCTCGTCCAGTATTTTGGCGTCGATAGCATTTCAGCCCTCTTCCGATTTTTTGAAACAGAAAATATATACAGCAGCATCATTATCATTTTCAACCATTATCAATCCACTGCTGCACGAAGGTCTCCCCAAGTTTCCTCCACAACGGTCTGTCTTGTGCCAGTCTCCTCCATGTCACTCCCGCATACTTTTCGAATTTCATCCACCCATCTCCCATGTGGTCTTCTTCTGGGTCTTTTCCTGTCCCTTGGAATCCAATCTAAAATTCCGCCTGTCCATCGATGGTCTGTCCTTCTGGCAGTATGTCAAGCCCATTGCCATTTCAGAGATTTAACTCTGATCATGATGTCTTTCACTCTTGTCATTTTTCGGATCCACGAGTTCCTCTTCTTATCTCTCCTGGTTACACCATGCATGCACCTCTCCATGCTTCTTTGAGTTGGCTACATGTCTCTTTTAGGTAAGGTACACGTCTCTGCACCATACGTAAGCACTGGAAGGTTGCATTGATCAAACACTTTTCTTTTAAGACATAATGGCATATTGCTCTTGAAAATTATGCTGTTTCTTCCAAAAGCTCTCCAGGCAAGTTTTGTACGCCGATTAATTTCTTCATCAATGTGACCCTCACTTGATATCTGCTGTCCAAGATAAACGTACGTGTCTGTTATCTCCAGCTTTTCTCCATCAATCGATAAATCTTCATTTCTTGTAAAAGCATTGAAAGTTCATTTTTAATCCCACTTCTATTGAACGACACAATACTCTTGTCAGCAAGTTCCTGGATCATACCCTACAGCTCTGATGGGGTAGTTGCAAAAATGACTACGTCATCAGCAAAACGAAGGTGGGTTAGATAATCTCCATTAATCTTTATTCCTTTTTTTCCCAGTTCAGTGTTGAAAGACATTTTCCAATATGGCATTAAAGAGCTTCGGAGATATGGTGTCACCTTGTCTCACTCCCTTTCCAATTTTTATGTGTGTTGTATTTTCAAACAGCCGAATCTTTGCACTTGCATTTTCATAGATGTATATACTGTATATATTCTCTCTAATTAAACTTTCGCTTTGAGCTTGTCTTTCTTATGTAAATTTTGTTATTCTTGGATGCAAATATTTTATTGAACGACACAATTCTTTTGCGACAAACTCTACGCTTTGGTAACATTGACTTTGAGTAAAATGTAAATGAAAAGCATTGTCGAGAGTGTAGGGAAAAAAGGGTTAAAATCGGGTACTTTTTCATATAAAATTTGTTACTTACTCCATCGTATGATCAAGTTCAGCTAAGAACACTAATCAATTGATTAATCGTCTACTTAAAAAAACAGAAATCTTTATAAACGGCAACAAAGAACGGCAGGTTGCAACACCTGAAAAAAAATTGGGACGAGCGTGGTAATTTTAACGTTCTGTTGTTATTAATATTTCTTATATAAATATTGTTATCTCGTTCACTCTGTACTTAACGTCATATCTGTAGACTAAAAAGTTTCTGCCCATGTGGCAATAACTTGAAGTAAGTCAAAAGGCAAATAAAACGAATCTGTGTGAGGCGTGTGAGAAATGATCAATATTATTTACAATTAAAAATCTTGTGCTGTTTCACAGTACATCGTTTGAGAGTGTTACTTCTACCACACTACTGTTTGTGAAAATTTTAACTCCAAGAAAGAATCGCGCAATTTCAAATGAAATTCATATCACAGATTCCTAATGTTACAGGAAATAACTGATTTCATTTGTAGAACTATGCAAGATTCTTTTTGCGTCAAAACTCAGTATCGTGTGAAGCCAACTGGAGCAACAATAACAGCCTCAACACGGAGTGGTATTGAATGGAAGACGCTTTTGTTATCATCGTGGGAATCCTGTCAGGGTGCTTTTATGCGAGACAAGAGTTCATATGATCATGGTGACTGGTGGAGGCCTTTTTCTGGCCCGTCGTTTAGCTACCATGTCCCAGACGTGTTCGATCAGAGACATATTCGGCGTACGTGCAGAGCACGGAAGAAGCGTTATCTCCTGGGCATGGAAGAGCTCTTGGACATTCCGAGTCACATGTAGTCGAACATTGCGTTGCTCGAATATAGCGCCAGCAACTCTTAAGGATATCGTATTACCCCTGCCTCTAAAACATCACTGATATGTCTCCAGCTGTTGAGCGTTCCCTCAATTCGTATGAGACGAGATCGCAAATTTTACTCAATGGCGCCTCATACATTTGCGCTTGGTGTTGGGCCGGTATGACGCCGCAAAATGAGAGCTGAAAGTTGCAGTTATCCACGACGTCTTCGAACACGTATTGGGCCGTCATGGTGCAGCAAGCTGAATCGTGCCTTGTCAGAAAACATGACCTGTTGCCACTCAGGGCACTGATGTCCGTGTTCGAGACGACATTCCAGCCCGAGGAGTCTGCTGTTGAGGGTCAAAGAAATGCGCACCAATGGGCTGCTAGCGACCAGTCCCCTGTTACGCAGACGACAGCCGCCGAACTGGTAGACGAAAACATCTGACAGTGCTGCACTAACACGGTGGATGTCATTGTGCGATGTATCATTGCCATAAAGTAGAGGTAGCTATCATTTCGTGTAATTGGGGCCGCGGATGGCCTAGTGGTCCACATTCGTGACCTCTACGGATAAACCTCAGGTTAGATGAAAGGCAGGTACGAACGCTCGAACCACTAAATATCCGCCGTGCGTCGGATGGGCACCTTAAGCGGTTGTGCCCTGGGTATTTTCCTCCGGTAACAAATAAGGGAGCCTTCCTCTCCCTTTCTACCTCACTTCCGTGTCAATTTCCTATCTGACACTCTAGCCCAAATTTCGTAGCTTCCTATTTCTAAGGGTTGTTTAAGACCTTGGGTTAGACACACTTTTCCTAAAATCTTTTATATATGACCTGACCTGACATTTTGTTCAGTCGTGCGATTTTGCAGTCCATTTCCCGGATTTCTGCGTTCCTGACCCTCGTCTGTCCACTGACGTCACAACATTATGCTGGTGTTTCGTCCCGTACCAGTACCAATTTTAAGAATAGGAAAGCCCAGTTTCTCTCATCCCAACAATTCTTTTTCGCTCAATTTCTCTCAGATGCTCATAATGTAACGTTCTTTTTTAATGGGGCACAGTGGACTCAAGAAATATCCTTTAGATTCAATGCTGGCCATTCATTGATTGTAACATCACATTTGACCCAGATATTTATACCCACGACCAGAAAGTTGCGCTGTTTCAAAACTGCATGCGCATTTTCACTGTTATATTATCATTTTCATGTCATAACTTGCTGTACATATTCTGTAAGTTTCAAGCTAATACCAGCAGTTGTACATGGTATTGCAATTTTCACAAACAGTAATGTACTAATGTAATTTAAGCTTTCAGTGTGATAAAAGATTTTAGCTGTCTAATGTTAACCAGTGTGTTCTGAACTCCATTTATTATGGTGAGAGCAAGTTCAGAACACTTGATGTCCTGAAAGCCAACAAAACCAAGGAAAAAACAAAATGCTAATCTAGAAAAACACCTGTATTATAGTGCTAGTTCTGAACTTGGGAGCGTTAGAAATCTAAGCTTTTGTTTGTTGGTAGAAATAAGTGTTTAACCCCGGGCATTTCAAGTTAGAAATTTTGACCACACACATAGCTGGGAAGTGGAGGAGAGCAAAGAGCGTGGAGTGTTAACTGTTACTCCAATACATTTTACTGTATCAAATAATAACAATTTTTTTTTTCAAATTACAAATTTTTTTTAGAAAACTAACCCAGGTCTCAATACTTTTAGTTAAAATTGTTGCCATAATTGAATTTTAAATCGCTAGGAAATGAGGCTTAGATTTACACCGAAATAATAGCTCAAGTTGCGCTGATGCGCACACATATAAGTAGTGTAGAAATGGGGATTCGAATCCACATACCACATGCGGTAGAAGCGGTATATTCGATATATTGGGATTAGAAACCCCATGGGGGTTCGAATCCACATGCGGCATGCGGTATATGCGATATGGTGTGGATTCGAATCCCCATGGAGTTTCTAATCCGTGAGGTATACAGTGAATCCCCCTCCCCCGAAACTCACCCTTTTCCCCGGTGGCAACACTGTTTAAGCCCACATGAGTTGGGGTGACGACCTTTAAAGGGTTAAATTTATGCCTCCACTTGGGAAATCCCAAAAATAGGGTGTCAAAGGGTTAAACATCTTTTTCCACCATGAAGTAACAGCTAAGTAAGGGATAAATCAATGGTTTCAAAGGGTTAATTTCGGCTTTAAGAGGTTAAAGCTTATGACCCGAAGTTGGTGAGAAATGAATAAATATGATGTTAAACATCGCTTTCCAACATGAAGCAAGAGCTTGTTGAGCGACGAAACTCGCACTTTTCCCGGTGGCAACACTATTTAATTCTACTCCTTTTCTAAACGGAAGCAGAGGTAAAACGTTAAGCTTTTTGGAGGTGGCAACCCTGTTTAAGCCAAAATGAGTTGGGGTAACGGCCACAAAGGGTTAAATTTACGCTTCCACTTGGGGAAGTTCCCGGAAATCGCAGAAATCGGCTGTGAAAGGGTTAAACATCGGGGTGACGGCCATAAAGGGTTAAATTTATGCTTCCACTTGCGGAAATCCCAAAAATAGGGTGTCAAAGGGTTACATTTATGCTTCCACTTGCGGAAATCCCAAAAATAGGGTGTCAAAGGGTTAAACATCGCTCTCCAACGTAAAGCAAGAGTTTATTGAGCGACGAAACTCGCACTTTTTACCGGTGGCAACACTATTTAATCCGACTCCTTTTCTAAATGGAAGCAGAGGTAAAAAGTTAAGCTTTTTGGAGGTGGCAACACTGTTTAAGCTCACATGAGTGGGGGTAACGGCCATAAAGGGTTAAATTTACGCTTCCACTAGGGGAAGTTCCCGGCAATCGCAGAAATCGGGTGTGAAAGGGTTAAACATCGCTCTCCAACGTGAAACAAGAGTTTTTTACCCACCATACCGCATATACCGCATGTGGTATGTGGATTCGAATCCCCATGGGGTTTCTAATCCCAATATACCGCATATACCGCATGCGGTATGTGGATTCGAATCCGCATTTCTACACTACTCATATACTACACGGAAGAGCCAAAATATTACGATCAACGCATCATATCACAAATTGTGGCAACTACAGATCCATAACGGCGCCTGCGAAGGTAATGTAACTGTATGAATGATACCTGATCTTGAGCTCTGTTAATCAGTAATTTTTTTTTTCTCAGGTGGTAAATATGGACGTGAGCGAGTTTGAGGGATGATAGCGGAATTAAGTGAGTTTGACAAAAGCCAAATTGTAATGGCATGGTTTCCAAGTCAGAGAGTTTCCGAGAGGGCAAAGGTTCTGGGTGCGCGTGCACACGCACACATACAGACACACGTACACACAGCCATAGTTAGTACCTTTAAAGTTTGGTACGAGGGGGAAAATGAACTTCGAACCGCCGTTAAGGTGTGGGCAACCACGGTTTATCAGTGCTATAGGTGAGCGAAAGGTATTCCGTATAGTACGACTGAACAAAAGGGGTATTATGGCGTAACTCTCCGATAATTTGAATGCTGGTGAAGGAAATAATATATCACACACGACACATGTGACATACTACAGAGGTAAAGCACGTGTTAAGACGACAAATCTTCAGCGATACATTCTGTCCGTGTAGCCTTTTTGGGAAAGCAACTTACTCCGTTGTGAGGGGGCGCCGGTTGGATCCCAGTCACGGACAAACTTGTGTTTTCACACACATAGTACATCGAATCCCGCTGAAAATAGGGATGCAAGCCGCAGACCTCTTGGAGTGCCTATGCTAACATCGGTTTGCCGTTGAAAGCGCCTACAATTGGCACGCCGGCATAAAAACTGGGCCTTGAATGATTGGAAGAAGGTCGACTGGTTCAATGAATCTCGTTCGCTGTTGCACCACGTGGACTCCCGGTTACGTGGGCGTCATTTATAGAGGGAATGATATTACTAGAAAACACAACAGGACACAAACCAGCCAGTGGATGTAGCGTAATGCTTTGGGCAATGCTCTGCTGGGAAACCCTGGGTCCAGTAATTCATGTGTAGAAATCCAGTACGCCTTCCATCTACCTAAACAGCATTGCGGACAAAGTATATACTTTCAGGGCAACGGTATTGTAGCTGTGCCTTCTTTTAGAAGCATAATTCGCCATGCTACACTGCGTGGATTGTTCCAGAATGTTTCCCGGAATACGAGAAAGACGTCCAGGTGCTGCCCAGGCGTGCAAATTAAGCAGGCATCAATCCAATCGAGCATCAGGGGTTTTGTGTACGAACAGAAAATCCGATATGCTGTGGCTGAATCAAGTAACTCAGAATAGTTAAAGGATCTCCTGGTAACGTGCTAATACCAGATGCCACAAGAAAACTTAAGAAATCTTGTAGCGTCGATCCCTCGCCGGGTAAGAGCTGTTTTGATGGCCCGTGGAGGACCAACAATCCTATTAGGCAGAAGGTCATGTTTTTTGTCTCATCGGTGCATTGTATGGTACAATGCATACATGCTAGTGAAAAATTTGGATATTGTGCAGAATATGACGAATCTAGTTTTCTATTAGTAAGTGTCTGTAATGCATTTTTCATGTGAGACTATTGTCACATAGTTTAATATCAATTTATTAAATTGAAATATAATTCAGTATGAATCGAAACAACTAATTATTTTTCTTTCTCTTCAGAGCTTATGTTTTCGAACGACATTGTGAAAATGATTGGTGAAAATCTTGATGAGATGTCATCAAACGGAATTTCGACTGTCAGTTGTATAAAATTCGTGGAGGAATTCTCAGACTTCATCTCTAACCCATTTGTTAAGACGATTGATGAGCATATAGATGGATACAGTCAAGAAATTCTTTCGGCGATTTCTCGTAACTGCAAGGTATGATTTTTTTTATCTAATGTTATCTCAAACAGTATCACAGGTTGTTCTGAAGATTTTGCTTATTTATGCACGTGGGCAAACATGGGCGTACAGTTGACTTAAAAGTTGGAGTTGTCGGCTTCGATTTTTATGAAATATATAATTAATCAATATGTTTTTGAAAAAAGTTTTTAATAAATGCATCCTTCCAATTTTCACTTTCGGACCAAGGACATGGACCTTAACTGAGAAAAATGTTTAGACGCCGCAAATCACTCAAAGACGAAGAATGATGAATCGAGAAATAGAGAGCATGATTCTTATAGCGAAGAAAGACAAAAAGAGGAAGACATTGATCAGGAAATGATAAGAGTTGATGCCATTATGATGAAAGTGAAGATCCACCAATTGTGATGAGCTGGATATATTGTAGAAAAACACATCAGCGTTGGACAACTGAAATACTGAATTGGATATTAAGGATAGGAAAAGACTCAGAAGAATGCCACCTGCGGGGATATCTAGAAGTGAATTATGATGATCATTATATATATATATATATATATATATATGGTTCCAAATTAAGGGCAGCCCGCAAACCCTGTGTTGAGGAGGAGGCTTTACAACCTAAAATAAAATAATACAAAACTGTTTGCGGTCACTTCGTATGAAACCGGTTAAAGAAATAGCCAGGAATTTTTGATGGAAGCTTCGAATGAAGTATTGCAATTTTTGGTAGGTTCTGTTTTCCAGTAAATGAGTTAAATCTTTAAAAATCATTTTTGCGGTTTTATAATACATTAAAGCTGAATGACGAAAAAGAAGTTAATGAGGCTGTGGTGGCTTGTCCCGTGAAGTCCCGCTTTACATTACATAAAAAAAAAGAATCTTCGAATGATTTGGCGGATTCTTATAAATAGTGACCTTTTCGTTTACAAAAATGATTTCTGGAAAGTGCGGTGGCTTTGAAACAAAAGCTTTCCCGCTTCTGACAGCAAGGTAGATGTGCAAGAACGCCTTTTCCAAAGGCATTACGGATTGATGAACAGACTACTTTGTAACTCCGCGCAGACCATGTGAGGAGATAAAAGCCGCAGTTCCAAATCACTTCACTACGGGAAGGTGTAAAGCGCCGACGTAGAGACCTGGACTGTTCTCAAGCAGGTTGCTATGGCAACCAATCATATTAATGAAAAAGATTAACCCGCCACTTCCCCGCGGTGTGATTTTGAATTTAGTCGTTTCTTCTGGCCCATTTGCTCTGGTAGTGTTCAGTAAATGCGAGTGTAAACTTTAATTTCAGTGCTGTATCTTTATTATTCTTCGTGTGTTATAGATCCAGGCTTGTGTTTAAAAAAATGAACCCGGAAAATGATACAGTGTGCATATTGTCGTAGAATACGAGGGCGGATCGAAAAGTTAGTTACACTTTTGAATAAAAAATAAAATAAAGAGATATCCTTAGGGTATGTATGTTAGTTTAAAGGTCATTTGTTCATTTTTCGACATAGTCGACTAAGGACTGTAAACATTTATTGGAATGTGTGATTAACTTTTTCAAATGGTAGTCGCAATGGGATAAGTCGGGTCTGTACGGTGGATGTTGCCACACCTCCCACTTGAATGACTGCAGAAATGCCTTTGTTTTCCGTGCTGTGTGGGGTGTGGCGTTGTCGTGCAGCAGAATGAAACCTTCGCTCAACTTACCCCGTCGTCTACCCTTAAATTTCTTTCGCAAATTTCGTAGCCTTTGGCAATATGAGTCAGCATTGGTAGTCGTCCTTTTGACAGACATTCTGTGTAAACAACACCTTCACAGTCAAATAAAACTGTCACCATGACCTTTCCCGCAAAAAGTTGGACTTTGCACTTCTTTGTTGTTCGAGAGGTGACATGCTTTCATTCCATGGACGAAGGTTTGGTTTCAGGGGAAAGTATGAAACCACGTTTCGTCACGTGTGATGATTCGACGCAAAACGAAAAAATAAACTGCTAACCTCAGCAGAATACCGTTGAGAAGAGCCAAAGATGACATTAAACGTTGGTTTCTGTGCTGGCCGGTGAGTAAACGTGGCACGCATCTTACACACAATTTCCCAAATCCCAGGTGTTCGTGAATAATGGAATGCACGGTCCCGTACGAAATGTCTAACGTACTGGCAATTTCCTTGATTTTGATATGCCCATTATCCCGTATGATGTCGCAAAACGGCGTGAACATGCTCCGGAGTGCTGGATATCGATCGTCTGCCTTCACGATATTCGTCCGTCAAATTTGTGCGACCCTTTTCAAATTCACCACTTTACAATGGCCGGGTGAGACATGGCATTTTCCCCATATACAGCACAGATTTCACGATGGATGTAAATGTAATTTAGGCGCTTAGCCCACAAAAATCGAATGGTGCCTTGCATTTCCAATTTGGAGTAAGAATCCAGTGGACGCGCCATTACGAAATGCCTTCTGCACACGCCTTACGCAGTTGCCGAACTAAAACACCTCCCGTTGGCAGCTCCGACGTACTGTCTACTTCGCTCCCAAGCACACAGTCTGACTGCAATCCCACTCCAGATGGCTCTAAATGTAACTTACTTATAATGGGGATAAGGTTGTATTCAAAGAAATGCATTAAACTGCGTGTTTTCTCTAATTCTTACTTTACCCTCACCCACTGTGCTGTTAGAAAGTTTCTCCTGTTTGAAACGAAAAAACAGAATTTCTTATATAAGAAACTCTATTCCACAGCAAAGATTAACATTTTTGTCTAATATCACGCTACAGAAAGAACTTATTCCTGGACCTGTAGTTAAACAGCGGTTTTACGATGACACCGTTGACCGCTATATTTAATTAAAAGATAAAAGAATTGACCTCTTTTGTAAGAAATACGTCGCAGACATACATTCGTATATATGCATTTTTTTCTTTTATGGATTTCCATTTTGCAAACTTCTCCTGCTTTTCTAGTCACGAGCCGCCACTGTAAGACAGACGACTTCACAGCCACAGCAACAGTTCGTATGCATACGTGTACGTATATTAATAAGAGAATATTTAGGAAAGGGAAATTCAATGAATGCAAGATTTGAACTAAAGGTGTCCATTATTATTATAGTGGTTATCACATAACTACGCATCTCTCAGAATATGATGAACTAAAATGTGTTCTTCACAGAGGCCTATGTTCCTCTTTCTGTAACAGAATGAAGATAAAAATAACATCATTAGCAAATTTTCATAGTATTATTTTACATGCAGTGTTTTTTGTATTCCAGAGTAAATATTATAAGTAATCTTATCTATTTCTGTGCCACAACTCTTAATTGTTATGGATTTATTTTCTGTATTTTCGTATGTCAATCGGAAAAGGCTATTATTAGTATAATACTGTTGCAATGTTTTTTACCGATGTAATGGAAGTAAAAAAACTTTTTTATTTTGAGGGAGAGAGTTAACGACCACTCTGAACAACTCCAATAGGTATGAGCAGCCACTGTCCCAAATTTAGCATCATTTGTTTCACGGAATGAAGCGAACCAACGCCTTTAGGTAAACACACCACCTAAGCCACATCTGAGACTCGAACTCGGGCCCTCTTTGAGAAACGGTTGTGTAGACCTCTGCACCAGAAATACAACCTAGGTCCAAAAGTTCCAGGACTTACTACATAACAGACATAACAATAGTGTGATAAAAATATCAGATATATGCAATTCTTGGCTAATCAGAGAACAGCTAGAAACTGGTTTATACCAGTACCGACAGGTGGCAGACGGTCAGTAAGGGAGCCATTGCAAGCGTTTTCGTCCCATTTCATTTTAGCCATGGAGGAGAAGAGACAAAACTTCCGTTTTGGTAAATTAGCTATTGAAACTTATAGAGTGTTAAAAGAAGCGTATGGAAACTCAGCATTATCCCTCAGTACAGTTTTCGAATGGTACGTATGATTTCGTGACGATCCGTCCACACACTGCAGAGACACCCAAATCTTCAATCATCATCAAAGGATTCCCGGCGATCACAAACCGTGCATACCACTTAAAAACTGAGCTGCGGGATAATGCTGTGTCTCTATACGCTTCTACTAACATTCTGGAAGTCTCAGTAGCTCCTTTACCAAGTTTCCAACAAAAACGGATGTTTACTCTCTGTTTCCATGCCTAAAATAAAATGGGGCGAGAACACTTGCTATGACTCCCTTAATGCCCGCCTGCCGCTTGTCGGTACCGGTACAAACCGGTTTCCATCTGTTCGCTAATTTGCGAAGGTCTGATGTCTTCTGGCACGGACGTGATATTTTTATCCCACCACTGTTACGTCAGTTATGTGGTCAATCCTATAACTACTCTGTCGTAGGTTGTAGCCCAAAATAAGTATTTCAAAAGGCAAACATTTGTCGGAACTGCGCCTATATATGCACAGTGCCGCGGTGCCTGAACACTCTCACGCAGGTCGATAGTCCCGAAGAAACAGGAAGAATCATCTGGGGAAGGGGAGGCTGAAGGATCGTTTGGGAGAAGGAGGCTGAAGGATCGTTTGGGAGGGGAGGCAGAAAGATCGTCTGGGAGAGGCACTTTGTCGTACTACAACTGCGCTTTTCCACGAATTCAGACACAAGTGTTCCTTATTTTTATTATGCTTGTTACTTTACATCATTAGCGAATAGTCATGCCAAAAGTATAATAAAAACAATTCGATGAAATAGAAAATATGAAACAAACAGGGGAGAAAGAAAACAAAAAAAAGAAAAATATATTAAAGGCTTGCGCAGTGTACTGGCTTATGACCATTCGTCCGTGAAGGGTCCGGGTCCGAATCCTGGTGAGGCATGGATGTTGTGTTTGTCTTACGGCCCCGGTTCTCTCCCTTCTCAGGAACAAGTGGCCCTAAATTATTGACTTTCGGACTGGTTATAGCCCATTGAGTTGCTGACGGTGGTTGTTAAACCTTCAATAAAATAAAAACAAAAAATCCCTAAAATGTATAAAATAAATTATATTCTTTGAATTTACTTAATGATAGTTGAGCTGCGGTTTCCGTATCGTAGGAATGAAAAAAATACTAACAAGCTTGTTTTTTTAGCAGAATGCATTAATGATTATATGTTCTTCACTCCAATTTAAATCAGTTTATTGTGAAGTTTGAAATTTTCAGTGTTTTTCACTCGTTTGATGAAATATATAAACCTCCAAATGCCCATAAATCCATGAATAACAGAAATTCCATAAGTGACGTCCCACAAAACGTCACGAAAAGCCCAGAAACCTGATTCAGTTATTTTGGTATGAAAATTATCACTGAAGCAAAAAAATCTGAACTTATAGCAATGACTCTAAAGCACGGCATTTAAATTTAAGCATCTTATCCTATTTCCAGAATGCAGGTGATCAAAAGTTCGATTCAGTTGGAAGAAGTAAGTCACCGAAAAAGTTATTCACTTCAGATATTTGCTTATTACATTGGCTAATTTCAAAGCTCCAAAATTAAACAATGAATTACAATTTGTAGAAAAGTATGGATTTCCTCGTTCCGTGCACTGAAAGGTTCGTTAAACCTCTAATACAATCCTAATAGAAAAAGGAAAAGGAAGTTATTTTATACTTTAAGAAGACCTTTCAGAATTGAAAAGTTTTGCTTCTGTGCTTCATCTTCATGAAATCGTTTTGTTTTTGTTTTGTTTTTTTGCCAGAGATTGTAGCTTTCTGTCTCTTTCATAGAGATGCGACCCGTTTTTTTTTTTTTGGAAAAGCAGCATGGGTTTTTTCTTGAAGAAATCAATGAAAATCGTTTTCCTCTTGCTAATTTGCTATCTATTTCCTCTTGCTAATTTCCTATCTATTTCCTCTTGCTAATTTCCTATCTATTTCCTCTTGCTAATTTCCTATCTATTTCCTCTTGCTAATTTCCTATCTATTTCCTCTTGCTAATTTCCTATCTATTTCCTCTTGCAAACATGTAGAAACACCGGCCAATCACCTTTTTTACGCTTTGTCTTTCCAGATGAAACAGAGAGAGAGAGAGAGAGAGAGAGGAAGAGAGAAAGACAAAGATATAAGAAAGTATTTTTCACTGACTGTTATACGTAATTTTTCTGTTCTCATCTGAGTCTAAGTAATCTGAAACTAAAATATTGTTTTTAAAAGTTTTATATTAGACTGTTTCAGATGAAACATCAGATTTTGCAGTCTCTTGAAGTTGGTAATACATTTAAAAATTAACACATCGAGCGACGTTACTTCTCATACGTAAATTTAAAGCGCGATGTAACTTGTGATTCATAAATATAAAGTGCGATGTAACTTGTGATACATAATTTTAAAGCGCGATGTAACATGTGATATGTAAATTTACAGCGCGATGTGGCTTGTGACACGTAAATTTAAAGCACGATGTTACTTCTGATACGTAAATTTAAAGCGCGATATGATTTGTGATACGTAAACTTAAAGCGCGATGGCTGCTGTCTCCAATGCACTGCTTATCTCGTCAACGGTATGAAATACAAGAGAATTGTGCTACTTTAAAAAATACAATGGTTGGAGCCAAATTTGTGTCATTTCCTTGTACGAGTTGTGACGTATATTCTAATTTAACTTTATATTCAGTTCTTTTTTCAATGTAAATTTGAGTCGTTCTCTTAGATATTTTCAAACCTGAATGTAATGTCTTTTCCCTCAAAACAGAATGATGTTGGCAACACACTGAGGTCGGAACGAGTGACGTATGTATGTGATAAGAACGTTAGGCAAAAAGACGATACAGCAGTTTCTTTGTGTGTGTGGACATATTAGATCGTTACTGAGTTTTCAATGTAAACTTCTTGACTAAGATTTGTGAAGTGGTGTGTTTTGGATTTCGTCTAACGTTACTAGACCAATAAAACGTTAACGCCGGGATTCGAACCCGGACCCCTTTCGGACGAATGTTCAGAAGCTAGCGCCCCACCGCGGTGGCGCTTGCAGTATCAACATCGCATTTCGGGAAAAACACCGTTAAAGAACGCGAGACGCGGTGTTAATTTGTTGTCAAAACATTGAGGATGATTGGTATTGCCAAGAACTTGATACTATTCATGGAAAACTGTCCGCCAAACAGCTGGCATTCATCAGTTGCCGCGAAAATACATCTTCAGGGTGACACGACACCTAACGTTGTACGCAACACACTTCAAGAGTTGCGCCATTTCAGGTATGGAATATTATCTCATCCGCGTTATTCACCTGATCTGCCCTCGACGGACAATTTTATCTTTAAACACCTTGATGTCTTTCTACAGTTATAACGAAGTAATTGCTCCGTCATTTTTGTCCACGCCGGGGCTCGAACCCGGGTCCCCTCATTCCGGAATAAGTCGCTCTACCAATTGAGCTACGCGGACGTTCGTTCTGACTGCTATCTGCCTTTATGTCGTGTGCGTCCTGCTGGCAGGTGCGTCACACAGTGTAAATCGTTTTCCAGTCAAATATCAATTGAAATCGCATTCCATGCATTTGAAAAACATCCCGAAGCTCGACATTCCTTTTCTCGACGGCATACAGAAAATTGCATCTCAATCGGCAGAATTATGTAGCTGCAGACGGCGATTATTTTGATTAATTAAATTTATTTTACACTGGTTAGTCTTTGAAGTTTCCATCCACCAGTATTCCAACATTTAATTCACTGGTACGTTTCAAAGGAAAGCCATTCAGAATTTTTTTACAGATCATTTTAAACGTTTTTTTCTTTACTCCTCCGAATTTACGATAGTAAATGTGACTAAACGCACGAAGGTGTATTGCCCTTACTCCTGTGTGAATTTTTAAAATTATTCCAATAAAAATTATTTTTAGATACTCTAATATGTTCAGAATTCCGAAGGTACATAGAGACACAGTTCACCCACTTCATCTTGGAGCATGCCATCGCAATTTCTTCAAATAAGCTGTATCGCACTTTGCATGATTCTCATTTTAATTCGACCCATTGCTTAAACTTGTCAAGTTCTTATATTTTGTCATCTATGAGGCAATAGTGTTATACAAAAAAATCAAGAAGAAAAAGAAATGTTTTCTAATGATCAAAATGTTCTGTCTTTTTCATTTCAGGACTTGAAGCAGTTTCGTGCTACGAGATTTTATCTAGATCCGGCTATTTACAAACCTTTCTTCAAAAACACCGAAAGCCTAACAGATCTAAAACTCCATGGACACTTTATCCAAGAAGTGGAAATGATGGAAGTAATTGCACAATCCCTAATTCACTTGCAATCTTTAGATTTGAAGTCCACGAATATACAGGTCGATGGGCTCTTTGCACTTTCTGGGCACAAAGGAACTTTTGAAAAATCCGTGCCAAGCTGTTGTTTCATTGAAAAGTGCAATGCCGAGACTTCGTTGAAATTCCTGAAGCTTACTTTGAAGAGTTCAGAGATAAGCAAAGCAGGAATTGCTTGCATTCTGACGCACATGCCAACGCTTCGAGACCTAACATTCCTTAATGATGAAGTCACAGCTGATGCCATATGTGAAATTGACAAACAACGAAAGACATGCGGTATGCAAAGGCTGAAATTGAAACTAACATCAGTCACGTGTCCGAACACTGTTGCAAACTTAGAGCCGGTTTTTGAAAGTTGTCCGGAACTAGAACACTTAAATGTCTATATTTCAGGTGATAACCCTGAATGCGACCGGCTCAGAGATGAGGTTTTGGCAACAAGTGACCTTAGTTATCTGGAAAGCATTTGGTTCTTATGTAAAAATACTACTCACGTAGCTTAAAATCTAAAAAGGTTTTGGTTGAACAAAGGAGATAAAATAAAATCCTTAACTTTGAAAGGAAGTCCAACATCTTTGATTAATGCAAAGGATCTTAGGTACATCTTAAGTATGTGTCCGCATTTGGAAGAACTGAATTTGAATGGCATGTATCTTTATTGGCCAGTCGGATATGAACCGTTTGAAAATTTCCCGCCCCTTAGAAATTTACAAAAATTGAGCATCGACATGGATGGTGAACCAAATTCCTTGGTTGTCACAGAAGCTTTTAAGATCATTTATGCATCCAAAGAAATACATAAGTTAAATTTGCAAATTCCTGGAGAGGAAGCATTTATTCATGATTTAGTATGCAAAGCAAATTTTCCGTTCTTGAGACTGCGATAGTAATAATATGAATGTGATTGGACGATAATACATGTATACGTTGCCTTTTGGTAACTGTAAAACATATGTCACAAATATAATACCAACAATCGACAAATTTTCGTTTTGTGATACTAAAATGTAGCTGCCTAAGTACGAAATTTGTTTCTACCTCTGAAGAAAAATGAAATGTTTGAATCTCTTACTTAATGAGTTATCTGTATTTGAATAATACGCAGAGTTATGCGTGTAAATAATTTAAAGATTTTGTGTGTTTATCGTTTAGTTTAGTCTTTGAATCAGTGTATTTTGTTTCTTAAAGCTACGGTCAATAAAGCTTGCATTTTTGGTATTTATTTTGTCTTTGTGATTCCTTCTGAATTTGCGAACCTAATGCAGCTAGATGTTAGCGTTCGTTTTCCTTTAATAAAGTAGTCATAATTTCCGATTTTAAGGAAAATGGGAAAAGGAATTCCTTCAGCTTATTGGAGGATCTTCTGATATCAACAACATACGTTATATTTGAGTAGAGTCTTCTTTGGCGTTCTTTTGTATGGAGCTAAAGTGAAGGAAACCAATAGAGGAAAAACAATTAATGGTCACCGAAAGGTACTATTATTCTGACTGTTGTTACTTTTTTTGCGTGAACTAAGAATTACAGAAGTGAATCATACATATTTGAAAAACGAATTTCTCCGAAGAAATAATTCTTCATAAATACATGGTAGGCATTGTAATGATATTATTGGCATATTTTCACTATACACCATGTAACCAGAACCATCAGAAAACTTGAAAATTTTCATCGTTCTGGAGCGGGAATCGAACAAAACACCACCCAATTTCCGGTCGAGCATGCTAGTCATTTTACGATTGGGCAGAAATAGCTTCGACTAGCGCAAATCTGAAGGTTCTCAGATTTCTACGTTCAGTTGCTTGGAATTTCCTTGTTTTGGATAGTGTAATGACTAGCATGCTCGACCGGAAATCAAGAGGTGCAAGTTCGATTCCCACTCCAGAACGATGAAATTATTCTAGATTTCTGAAGGAACTGGTTACTTGGAGTATATTGAAAATATACAATAATATCATTACAGAAGTGAAGTTCATCACGTCGCCGGGAACAGTAGAAAAATCATAAAAGAAATATACCTTTGTGGGCAGAGAAACTTTAATGCAAAAAATGTGAGCAGTGTAGGGATATGCAGAAATATACTATGGGATCAACAGTATATTTCCGCCAGTTTTGTGCACAGAGTTTGACTATACACGTCACAGCCATGGCCCGTTCGGGTATAAAGAAATGTATGTCGACTGACAGGCATCATAAACAAACATGAACACTGGACAAGGTCATTCAGCTTGGCGCTAGTTGACTCTAGAGCAACAGAAACGCTCTCTCTGGGGTGGTTAATCACGTTTCACCATATAGCAGTCTGACAGAAAAGTCTAGCTTTGTACTGCACCATGTTATTGCTGCGTGCTCAACTGCTATGTTTTGTAAACTGTGTAACATGCTCTAGGTTTGTTTTTCATGGTTTAAACTTTTCATCCTAGTTGCAGTGCACGAGAATCTTAAGGCTGCTGCTTATAATGATATTCTCTACGAATCTGTACTCCTAACTTTATGGAAGTAATTTGGTGAAATCCCTTTCCTTTACCAACAGCACAATGCCCCCGCACGTCCCATTCACAAAGCAAGGTCCGTGCAGGAACGGTTTGATGAAATGGGCGTGGAAGAACGTTTCTGACCTGCCCAGAAACCCGAATTCAACCCCATTGAATACCAGTGGGATAAACTGGAACGCCTACATTAAGTTGAGCCTAACCGTCCGATACCGGCGACAGACCTGACAATTGTTCTTGTGGCAAATAAACGAACCAAAGCCTTGCTAACCCATTGGTTTTAGAGCATTATTCAGGCAAATCTCCCGATACCTTTGATCTCAGATAATGTCTATCATTCTAATGTCTTAATGCATTTGCATATTATTCACTTAGCAATGAGTTCATGGCATGGAATTGATCCAGTATATAATACTATCACGGACAAGGGAGTTCCAACATTTGATATGATGTTACATGGTGAACAGCAAGATAAAAAATTTCGGTGTCATGATCTGATAGGTGTTTGATTAATTTTAAGGTTGTTTTATATATTTATGAGGAATATTTCTTCTTTGGTTTCCCTATTTATATACCAGCTTGAATCAAAAGTTCACCTCATTTGCATCTAGAAAGTGTAATAATGCAATATAGCCAAAGAAACGCTCAACGCAGTCTACGAAGTAGCCCGCTATTGTTTTATATAGCTCTTTGCAAACGTTACACCACAACCACTATACTACTGGGATATCACTCCACAGGTTTTGAGGATAGAATCTCTCTGACGCCAGATTCCACATCCATAATTGAAGCCAAGTGCCGTCCATGTAGGAAATGGGCCATGAAGCGAAAGAAGTGGAAATCTGGTAGGGATATGTCCAGACTGTATGGAACATGAGGTAGAATCTCAGTCTCTTTCAATTGCTGTAGTTCTCGGCGGACCACTGGGAAGATGTATATGACTTGGGGCACAAGTCCACTTGTAAAATCTCCAGCATCCTTCCTATTGATAAACGTGGGGTGGCGTTGGCACAGATTGTAATGAACACGCTGCAGTTGTTCGGTATAAAGGTTCTGGTCCACCATCTGGCACGAGTTCCCTGTGCAAAAGAACTTCAGTTTCCACCAAGTGCACAGCATGACTTTTCTATCGAACTTACCTTTCTGCACCACTGCCTATGCTTTCTGGCGTGATTTCAGCCACTGGTTCTGAATGGTAGGGTAGCCTCGAAATATCCAGTTTTCATCATCTGTGACGATACGCAGTTGGAGCACACATACAGCTCAGCGGATTTGAATGCAATCTGCAACAGGAACCAACACGTTGTTCCGCTTCCTAAGATGTCGGTTTATGGGAAACCGTTAAATGGCGTCTGAAGGAAAAACCAAGTTGGTACAAGTACCGAACGATAGTGGATTGGGAAGACTCCGCCTCTGCTGCCAATAGTCGTACACTGCTACCCTGGTTCGTTGTCACACCTTCAACCAGGCTGTAAGTGTTGTTGGTTCTTTGAAGTCTTGACCGAGTCTGGTCTTCGAGGCTGATGTTCCCAGCATTGAGACGCCCACTTTCGTGCAGTGTTGATGTCCAGTCTTTCGTGGCCTTTAGCTGCACACATTTATATGACTTCTCTTCCCGTGTTTTACCCTTTCATTCGATGTAGAGTATGGGCACCTGAATAGCATATTTATACTCACCTGGTACCGTCATGTGGTATCGTCCTAATGACACACCTGTTTCGTGTGTTCTACGTTATCGCTGTTCCCAGTCGTACCTGGCGCTCATTTCGTACAGAAATAAAGACCCAGCATTATGTGTAGCAAAAAATGGGACGAACGTTTGACCCACAGTAATGTATGCCCTGGATATCCATGGCACTTGACAAAATAATAATCTGATTGAATTGTGTTCATGTACAGTTTTAGATATCCCGACACTTATGTTAGGTATTCATACAAACTGAGAGATATCCCAAGACACCCAAGTTCAGTTCAATACGAGGTCAAATTGTTTAATTAAATAGTACAAACTTAACGACGTAGTTAACACAGTTGAACGAAGAACCAGTAACAAAGTTACTTTGGTTAATATGAGACGTTGACGCAGTAGAATGTGTCGCAAATTCCAATCAAAACTGAATCAGCTTACGGTAAACAAAAATGTTATATCTCCCATTTTACACCTTGATTGTTCCGACTGATGGTTGAAGGACCACCCTGGGCAACGCAAAGGGATATAAGCAGTCGCTCGTCCCAAACTTAGGGTCTCTGGTTCTATGGAAGGGAGAGAGCCACTGCCTTTTGACAAACACAACATCCATGCCTCACCGAGATTTGAACCTGGACTCTTCTTGTATGAATAAACTAGCGCTTAGACCACTGTGCCACAGGAGAGGCATTTTACACCTTCACATTCCTTGTATTTATCCTGATTGACTGACAGTGTTATCACATAGAAGAAAAACTTTCGGGGTTTAGTTATGACACATCTTCAGAAATTATAACGAGAAGCAAAGGACCTTCACAGAAGAGATAACAAACCATAATTCGAAAGATACATTACGTGGAAAAAAGTGTGCGAACACCAGTGTTTTTTAAATAATGGTGCGCTTATGAGGAAATCAATAAAAAGTTGGCTCACCTTAGGCCACACTTATATTGTGCAGTCTCCTTGGCACACTTTCAATGAGAATCTGATAAGTAGTCGCAGACCCTTATCTTTTTTAAAAACAAATAAAGAAAGAAAAAAAAACATTTCAGGACCGAAATGGTACAACCTAGTCCCTGCAGAAACTGAGAGATCATGGTGGAATACAACCCATCCGTGAACACTAATCTGAAAATTATAACGTTTACCTGCAAGAGCTGTGCTACTCCTTTTGCAAACTCTTAAATTAATTTACTGCTCCTTTGCAACTCCCATAATGTAGAAACTGGTCATATAAATTCTATCATATCTATGGCTCCAATTTAAGATCGGGAATTTTGTTTCTGTCTCATTACTTCACGCGTTGTGTGTGGATCCTATTAAAGTTTTATGACGTCACACTCTTGCGAGCAGATGGTCGCGATTCCCATCTGCCTCATTACGTTACGCGTTGTGTGCGTATGTTCGTCCGCATGAAAACTCGCGTAAAAATCAGTGGATTTCAATGAAATTTTAGTATGTGGAAGGGGAACACCTGGAAAGGAACCCTATTGAAAGTGAATGGAATGAGGTCAAAGGTCAGGACATAGGAGCGGAATCCATTCCACTGCTCTTATGCGTCATAACTTACGTAAAAATGTTTCGATTTGGATGAAATGTCAGTATGTGTTAGGGACCTGCCTGGGGACGAATCCTGTTGAAAATGGGAGAAATGGGGTCAAAGGTTAGGACACAAGAGCGGGATCTATTCTATAGCCCTTATGCATCACAACTTACGTAAAATTGCTTCGATTACGACAAAACGTTATCATGTTATTTCGGAGGTATACTGAACCAGTTCTGTTAAATATCATTGAAATGGGATCAAAGGGCAGGGCACAGGAGCGAGATTTATTCCACAGCCATTATTCTCATAACTTGAGTAATGATTTCTGGTATGTTGGAAAGCGTATCATAATCAATGCATTGCATGATTTTACTAACTTGTTTGGTTAAGATCCATGTCTCTGCTCCATACGTATGCACTGACAGGATGCAGGGATTAAACACTTTTCTTTTAAGACATAATGACTCTTAAATATTGTAAATGTTTCTTCCAAAGTCTCTCCATCCAAAATTTATACGCCGATTAATTTCTTCAACAGTTTGATCCTTACTTGATAGCTGCTGCCAAAGATAAATGTAGGTATCGGCTGTCTCAAATTTTTCTCCATCAATCGATAAATTTTCGTTTCTTGGAAAATCATTGCACTTCATTTTGTTTTCTGAAAGTTCATTTTTAATCACACATTTTTACTCTTGTGAGCAATATCTTGGAACATATTATGTAGCCCTGAAGGGGTAGTTGCGAAATTGACTACGTCATCAGCAAAACGAAGGTGAGTTCAATAATCTCCATTCATTTTTATCCCTTCGTTTTCCCAGCTCAATGTTTGAAAGACATTTTGCAATGTAGCATTAAAGAGCTTGGGAGATACGGTGTCACCTAGGGAGGGCTGGTGCCACGACGCGCCGGAGATCTTGGAAATTCTTAAAGCGTTCCTGCCTTTGTTAAGCCGTATTTCACTCTCTGTCTCGCTTCTTGAGCTTATGTTTGTTCACCTTTCAGTACGTATAAAATATTTTAATTATCCATTTCTACGGGGTAAATTTATTTCTAAATCATATAAGCAGCTTCAACTATCTTTTCTGAACTCTCCCCTGGCACGCACATTTGTGGTTGGGCTGGTGGGGGGATCAGAAAGGAAACAGTAGAACAGCACATTAACACGGATGGATACAATTCTTGCGTTCCACAACGAGTCGTGATAAGGCTTTCCCGCTTTTACCAACAGTACACTTTTAGGGTGAATAGAAGGATTAGACCCCTTCCCCCATTCAAAGGGTCAAAGTTCACTTCTAGGGTGAATAGAAGGATTAGACGCCTTCCCTTATTCAAAGGGTCAAAATTCACTTTTAGGGTGAATAGAAGGATTAGACCCTTTCCCCCATTCAAAGGGTCAAAGTTCACTTTTAGGGTGAATAGAAGGATTAGACCCCTTCCCCCATTCAAAGGGTCAAAGTTCACTTTTAGGGTGAATAGAAGGATTAGACCCCTTCCCCCATTCAAAGTTCAAGTTTGAAGCATAGTCAGCTGTGACATTTACGGCATTTCCCCAAGGTGATAAAATATAGTTTTTCACTTATGTCCAAAACATTGTTGGTGTGAATGATTCAACTGAGGTTACGATTTTCCGAGTGACAATAGCGACCAGAGGCGTAGGTAGCCAAGGGGACGGTAAGTCTTCCGGTCCAAACCCCTACCCTTCAGAGGGGGTCTATATATTTATTCAATCCCAGATCCCTCTCAAGGGTGGGGGTCTGACCCCTTTTGAGGGGGTCAAATCCCCACCATTCACCACTGATTTCTTCTCCACCGGAATAAATCCACTTGTTGATCGGAGGAAAAAATGCATTCTTCTGAACGGAGAATATGTGAAAAAAGTGTCTTTGTTCGTACCATTGTATTACATGTGCGAATATCATATTCATGCATCCTGAATTTTTTATCTGTCTTCTGCAATTGACAGGAATAAAAATCCGAATTCTTATCGGACATCCCTCGTACAATGTGTTACCGTAAGAAACCGGGTACTTAAATCTTTCTACAAGTGATTGTATGATATCAAACATATGTATCTCAGTTTGTGTAGCCGTTAAAGCCAGAGCTATTTATTATACATATCAATCGTAAATTTTATATTTAGAAGTTTTGTGGAATAATACGTAGTTTCAAACAGTACATTGCACGTTTTCTTAACAATGATTGAAAGTAATTTTCAATTTAAAAAGATCTCAAATTCCAAGGCAGTATGCTGCTTTGAAAAATAGCCAGAAAAAAGTAATTTGTAATGAATTCTCCTACAAAAAAAATATTACAAACGTATTCCAAAAATAATAGTAAATAAAATGACTATATCACTCCCATTGACGACAAAAAAAATTGTCAGTGCCCAGCCGACCCGGTTTTGCAGTGGTCTAAGCGATGGCTTCTGATCATTCGTCCGAGATGGATCCGCGTTAGAATCCCGGAAAGGCACGGACGTTTTGTTTGTCTTACGGTGGTGGCTCTCTCCCTTGCCTGGAACCAGTGGCCTCATATTAGGAACGGGAGCCTCGTTATAGTCCATTGAGTTGCTCATGGTGGTCGTTAAACCTACAATAAAAAAAAACGTCACCGCACAATTACACTTTTACTTTGAATATGAGTTCTGAACTTTCTTAAAGGTTCAAACGCTCGGTTTCTGTAGAGTCAACCCTAACGACGTCAGTTCGAACCCCTTCACGGCGAACAGATTTTCTGGTGTAAGAAATGAAAAATTCATAAATTTCTACAGAGGCGAGTCGAAAGTTTTGCTATATTTGCATAAACGCATGAGCTGAGGCGGATGTCACGTGTTTAAACTAGTTCAAGTCGCACACTGCAGTCAGTTGAAAGGGTTATAAAATGGTAGTCATTGCTGTGAACAGCATTGCATGGCGTCGTTCTGTCTGTGGTTAGGACACCTACAAGATGAACAGCCACAACTAGCTAATTAGGGAACTTTTGCTTTACGAGTTAGAACTTGGCCATAACGCTGTTCTAGAAACAAGAAAAATTTGTCATGCGAAATGGGAAGGTTCTGTGGACCACAGCACTGCAACAAAATGGTGCAAGAAATTTCGCTCAGGTGACAGAAACCTCGACGATCAGCGAAGGTCAGGTACGCCGCGAACCGATGATACCGAGGCCGTGCGCCAAACTGTAGCTGCAAAACCGGCAACTAGCACTCGGAGATTATCAGGCGAGCTGGGCGCATCACATACCACTGTGGTTCGTCACCTTCAGGACCTAGGCAAGGTCTACAGGAGCTGCCGTATTGTCCCTCACGAACTGACGCCAGCTGGAGCAAATCGCCGAGTGGAAGTGAGAACGAAACTCCTATAAAGCTCGCTATGTATGAAATTCCATGAAAACCACCCATCCAAAGAATTGTTATCTGCGATAGACCTAAGAATCCAAGAATTGTTATCTGCGATAGACCTAGAATCCTAACACAACGGCAGTCGTTGAGCCCGGGCTAGCTTCCTGAACCTCTTGCCAAACGTGGGCGCTTCGAGCACAAGGTGATGTTCTGCGTCTGGTGGAATTTCGAGGCGATACTCCATTACTAATTTGTTCCAGACAGTCGGGCCTACAACGCCAAAAATCTTCTCTAAACAGCTGGAGCGGATGTATGCCGTTTTAGAGAAGAATCAGGGAGCTTCCCACGCACAGGGGAAGCTTCCTGATGACAGCAAGACAACGCTGGGCCTCATACTGCGCGAACGACCAGGGCAAAACTCCAGGAACTTGAGGGCATTGAACTGATGCAACACCCAGCATATAGTCCGAACTTGCCCCGTCGGATTGTTACTTGTTCTGGTCCATGGCCCACTTTCTTCGAGGGCACCACTTCGACAATTAGGAGGAGGTGGCAGCTATGGGTGAAGGAGCTCTTCGCCTCGAAGTTGAAGAACTGGTACCGCCACGGACTCGAAGAACTGGCAGACAGATGATTAAAGACGGTGCAACACGAATTTACTCTGAATGCTAGTCAGCTTTCGTTGTAAAAGGTACGTAGGAAGACATAAAGTGATCCAAATATTGCAAAACGTTCGCTCACCCTCTGTATTTTGAGAATTTTCTGCATAAATACTCAAAAACTGAAGCCAACTTTTATGAAATAAACGGAGCTACTCACTACGGGAAATTTTTGAAAATGCGGAGATAAAATCACTGAAACCTTAAAAAATGGATATTTCGATGAAAGACGGACTCCTACCGGCAACTTTGCTGCACGTAATTTTCAGAAATTTTCCGCAAATTCATACCACTTACTTTTACAGCAAACATAGCTTGACATTACGTTTAGACAAACATTTTTGCGCGATTTAAGGGCAAAAGTGTAAGTTATGGCAGTTCTTGACATTCTTTTTTGCACCTGACAGGGTGAAAAATTCTTTTTTCACCCTGTCAGGTGCAAAAAGAATTTGACGCCATGGTGGCCGAGATGTATGAGGTTCTGCTTTCTGGCCATTTGTTCGATGTGAGCCACGGCTGGAGTGTGGAATAAGATATTTGCGATAAATGTGCCCAATGGTTTCCCTCTAATGGAATCAAAAACTTGGAATGGGCGGATGCTTACAGCCTTCACATTCACTCACAGTGATACTTAAAGAAACAAAGCAAAATATTTAAAAAAATTAATTCTTAGATGCAGAGATATTACATCTACAGACATACAATAAGGATTTCCTTTCCATTCTCAAAATAGTGCAAAAAATCTTTTATATCCATGCGTCATTGATCTTTAGGAAGACGTTCTCTTGTTCACGGAACTGCGGTTGCTACCTTACAAGTTCAAGGAATCAAAATGGATTTCATTTATAAAACGAATTAAAAATGTGGGCACGACATTTCACAGTTTTGACTCTGTCACTTGCGCCTCAACGTATACAGAAGATTTACAAATTTTGATGTGACATGGCCTATGTCAGTACAATTATATGATTATCTTCCCGTAGCTGAATGAGAGGACCGGATCGAAGAGTGCCCCTCTGCTCTCCTTTTTAGCACGTCTTTTGTAAAAAAAATCGTGCTTTTGTTATCGGTTTGTCCGTCCGTCCGTTTGTACCCACGATACCTCTGCAACTATTAGTCCGATTTGAAAAATTATTTTTGCATTGGGAAGCTTGAAATATGCAAATGATGATCTTTTATTTCGTTTTTTTTTTACGATGTACAATTTCGCCGGTAGAGGGCGTAAATGCAGATGATGTCGAATTCAAAAATACGTTTTATTCCACATATTTGCTTCAAACGTCCGGTTGAATTTTTTTATCTTTCGATTCCATTTATGTCGAAAAGTATTTTAGATATAGTTACTTTTTCAAATTACGCATAGATTTCCTTCTAGGGGGCGTAAAAGTAAATTACATTTTCCCCGATAACTCTTCTTCTAAAACTCCGATTTGAATTTTTTTTTCTTCAGCGGATACATCTCTTGAAGGAAAATCGTTTGCATATAATTTGAAATGTTTGGTAAATAATACTTTGGCCACCTGGGGGCGTAAGAGTTAATTTTTGCTTCTGATATATTTGCCATAAACGCTGAGCTTCTAAAATATAGATTGAAAAATTTCTTTCGTGAACTGATGCCACTCACATCGGCAAACCTTTTAGAAACATTTTCTTCTTAAAATAGTGCATGGTTTCTACGCCAGCAAGCGTTGATATATCTCTTATTTTTGTCAATATCTCTACTTCTAGGAGTCCGATTTAAAAAATTCCTTCCTTGTTGGATAGTGTTTCTAGTGTGACATATGGTTCATATAACTTTAAAGTTTCCAAGTAATTCAAAGACTTTCCGCTACGGGCGTAAATGTAAATTGCGTTTCCCCCTATATCTCTGCTTCTAAATCTCCGATTTGAAAAATTCTTTCTGGTCGAATACAGTTCCAGATGGAAAATCGTTTGCACATATTTTGTAATTTTTGTAAGAAATGGTTTCTCCAGCAGGTGGCGTAAGTCTTAATTTCCGCTTATGTTGTATTTGCAGCAAAATATGAGCTTCTAAAATGTCGATTGAAAAAAACGTCGTTTGTTGACCGATACTACTCATGTCGACAAACCTTTTAGGAAATTTTTTTCTTGAAAAAATTCATGGTTTCTACGCCAGGGGACGTAGATGTGTATCTTATTTTTGTCAATATCTCTACTTCTAAGAGTACGATTTGAAAAATTCCTTCTTTGTTGGATAGTGTTTCCGATGCGAAATGTTTTTCCTATAAATTCAAAATTTTCAAGTAAATCATACACTTTCCGCTAAGGGGATAAAGGTAAATTGCGTTTTCTGCGTTATTTCTGCTCCTAAAGCTCTGATTTGAAAAATTCTTCCTGTATCGCTAACAAGACCTGATGGAAAATATTTTTCACATAATTTCTAATGTTTGGTAAAGAATGGTTTATCCACCAGGAGTCATAAGTGTTAATTTCTGCTTCTAAAGTATTTTTTGCAAAATCTGGGGTCCTGAGAACTCGACTAATTTTTTTCTTCGACCGATACCGCTCAAATGGATAAACCTTTTGAGAATAATTTCTTTCTAACATAATGCATGGTTCTCCTACCAGGGACGTGAAATCATATCTTATTTTTGTCGATATCTCTGTTTCTAAGAGTTCGTAAGCTCACGATTCCGTTTACAGCAATGTCTGAGGGATTAAAAACCCGATTGAAAGTCTTCTTTCTTTCGTCAGATCTATTGTTTTCCATACCGGTTCCATTGACTTTAAATAGCTTTGATAAATTTAATTTGCGTCAGAACGGATTCAAAAGGCGTGCTTATTACACCCGAAAATTCGATGTCATCTTTCTTGTTCATTCTGGGTTTAGCGACCATTATGAGCAGTCTCACAGCTATCGGCAGCCACGCACCCTTTATTCAGAATTATTGGATCTAGGGAGGACCAGTGCCAACCTTCTAAGGGAAACACATCACCCATGCCTGATCTTCAAACGGCGCCAATGTCAGATGAATGGCCAGAAGTCAGTGCCACGAGATAAACGCAGCATTCCTGCTGCATCCCAGACACGAACCAAGAACATTTCAAAATTCAGCACCAGTAGCTAAACACACCATTAACAAAATTCAGCACCAGTAGCTAAACACACCATTCATGACTTATCCCAGACTCTCTCCCGGACCCATATAGGATGAATGGTCAGAAGTCAGTGCCACAAACTAAACGCACCATTCATGCTACATCCGAGGCACAAACCATGCCCCTATTTCGAATCAAAATCAGCACCAGTACCCAACAAAAACACAAGTGCTGGGAAACTGCTGCCCACAAGCTGGCAGTGATGGGTCACTTCTGGCTGAAATCTGCCGCTCACGGCCCGGTAGTGGACCGTTGGTGGCAGCGCTATCCGTTGGCGAGCCATTGATGGCCCTGCAGCATCGCCGTGAATTGTGGGCCTCCAAGCAAGTGCCACTAGTAGCCCGTTGCTGGCAACCAATGCAGCACCAACAGTAGGTGGAAGCAACGGGACTGCGCGTGCGCAGATGCAACACTTGCTGTGTCTCTCATGGTACCAGTTAGTTGAAGACGGCGCTATCGCCATCGTGTTATTTTAATGGATGTTAAAAAAATCCATATGTGGAGAGGCGATATAATTTCCTAATGAAATTTTACGTCGAAGAAGATATCAGATTAAGCCGTGAAATACTAGATTACAGCCATGAAATACACCCACTACATTCCCATGAATAACAATTCATCGAATGGAGTGGATGATAAACAAGAAAAAATTTGAAACCGCTTGAAACAAATGTCCTGGAAAACCATTAAAACCACGTTTGTTGAAAATAAAATAATTATACGCGTACAAAATTTACTAATTATTTGAAAGAAAAAAAAGCAACGCTATGTGGTGTACTCATCCATGGGTTGAATACCCAAGATTGGGAGGAATTCGCTTCTAAAAATAACGAGAAGTAAAATAAAATATCTTTACTCTTTAAAACAAAAGTAGTTTCGGACAACGGAAAGGTAAGACACAACGTTAAAAATGTAACAGAATGTGACATGAACCCGGGTAAATATATATTTATTAAACAATCTTTTTTCAAGACGACAAGGACAGTACAAAACTTTGGAAAGCGACTCTAAGTATGTACACTCCTTGAAAATGAGTGAAGTTCCGTTAAGGCAAAAAAAGAAACTATCGTTACGTTGAAAAAATTAAATTATGAATTATATGAAACTGACTTTTATGAAAAATACCTCGCAATATTGTAAAATTACAGAGGGAAGCATTCGATTACACATTGCACACGAAACAAACCGCTTTAAGCACACGCTTGAGCGTGGCAAATTTGTCCGGTCGGTAGAGAGCTCAGCTATCACACCATCACACCTGGTTCAGAAGCAAACGGGCGTTTTTCCGGTCTGTTGAGAAAATTTCCCCAGTGCGTTTATTCACAAGTTTTGTAAGGGTAGGAAAAAAATTGTAGCTTTGGGAAACTGCGGTTATCCTTGAATTTTTTTATTATTATTATGGCTACTACTGGGAAATTGGCGGACAAGATTCGGGAAGCCACCAGTTACGTCACGTGGTTGCCGGCTGCCACTACCGGCACACTAGCGAACCACATTAGGCTAGCCATCACTTCTGGCACGTGCTTGCAGGGACACTGAAGGGCCACTTGTGGCAGATACTACTGTCTGTGATGGACAACTGATGGCCCTGTTGTGGCATATGACAACTGATGGGGTGCCAACTGTTGGCCAGGTGTTGGTCTAAACTGCTGGCCGCCCGGACACTTTATTGACGGTTCGGCAGCGTCAACATAGTGCTGGGCCATTGCTGGCAGTGCTGGCTGCCAGCAATGGCCCAGGGCTGGTCCAGCGAGACTGTTTTTCCGGGGTAGATAAACACTTCAGTCATATTTGATCTGATGCTCCAAATGAGGCCCATCTCGGATGAAGGGTCAGAAGTCCGCGACATAGCTTAGTCCAAGAAAGGAAACAGGACTACTTTCAGCTCAAAAGTCAGGGCCAGTAGAAAAAACCACCATTCATGAGGAATGTGGGACACGAATCAGATCCCCATTTCCGCTCAAACTCAGCAGCAGTAGGTAAACTCACGATTCATAGCTGATCCAAGATTCCCACCCGTTTCATATTGGACGAACGGTCATTGGTCAGCGCCACAAGATAAACACACGATTCATAGCTGATCCAAGATTCCCACCCGTTTCATATCGGACGAACGGTCATTAGTCAGCGCCACAAGATAAACACGCCATTCGTGAGGCATCGGGACACGAACCGGGGCCCCATTACGGATCAAAGTCAGCACCAGTAGATAAACACAACATTCATACTTGATCCGAAACTCCAACCCGGGTCATCTCGGATGATTCGTGAGAAGTCAGTGCAACAATATAGCACAGCTGCATCCGAGACATGAGCCAGGGCTCCATGTCGGATCAAAAGACAGCGCCAGTAGTTAAAAACACCATTAATACTTGATCCGACACTCCAACCCGGGCCCATCTCGTATGAACGGTTATTAGTCAGTACCACAAGATAAACACACCATTCATGCAGCATCGGATGTACGAACAAGAATCCCATTTCGGATCAAAGGTCAGCTCCAGTAGATAAACACATCATTCAAACCTTATCCGAGAATCCAACTTTGGCGATCTGGAATGAACGGTCAGAAATATGCGCCACAAGAAAAACCAAGCATCCATGAATCATCCAGGATTCCAAGTGGGACATTTCAAATGAATTATGAAATGATAACGCCTCACTTTAGTCACAGCACATCGGGATTCGAACCAGTACCCATGTCAGACGAGCCCTCGGTCATTTGGGAGGGAATGTAAGAATCTTGCACACAACAAAAAAACAAAATTGAGGACTGTTATTGCAACATAGATGGAATTGTTGCTAAAACGTTCAAATTTTTCTTACATGATTTTCAGAAATGTCGAGAAAATTTAAAAGGGAAATTAATTTTTCTTCTGCGTACTCCAGAACCAATTTAGATTGTATCATTTTTTTCTGAAAATTCGGATATAATTACGCTTTAATTTAAAAATTTAAAAGTCCAATTCAATTTTTTTCCTGAAAATTTGATAAAATAATTAAGAAAATTAACAGTTCATTTTTATACGTAAATATTGCATTATAGACACCTAAAAAAAGACCCTCAGGGACCCATACGCTGCTAAGGATTAAAAAACAGGGTGTGGTGACTAACGGCTTTTAATCCTGCTCATTTCCTGTCCGCGGATTACCTTCAGTTCGCATAAATAATTTCTCGGTAACAACGTATTGTTTGAAGGTGCGGAACTGTTTTAGACCACTGAGTGAAAGTATACCGTTGTGCCCCACGGAGTAACAATCTCAATCGTTTAAAACTGACCGGAGCTCTAAAGGATTGTTGAATCAAGACTCTAAGGATTTTAAAGAAAATATTCAAGGTATTGTTTGTTTTTTATTGTATAACTCATAATGAATGTTTCCCAAATATATATATGTATGTATATTGAATAATTCCATTTTGGATAACCTGAACATTCGATACTGTGATCCATATTGGACAAAGTCAACATTTGGATACTGTGATCCCATTTGGGGTAACGTGAACATTGGGATACTCTGTTCTCATTTGGATAAAGTGAGAATTTGGATAATGGGACGACATTTTGGATAATATGGGCACTCATTTTTTTTTACTTCACAGTTGCTATTGAATACTATTACAAAGTATTCAAAAAACAACTGTGACGGGAAAAATGAAGGCTGTATTGATAATTTTTATTCCAGCTCTCATAATATTTCCTTTGTGCAGAAAATATACAATGGCATTCGTTGTCGAGGATTTTTAGCACATCTATAAAAAAGATCCTGCGTATCTTATCGGTTCGTCCGTCCGTCCGACTGTGGACACCAAATCTCTGTAATTATTAGTCCGATTTTGAATATTATCTTTGCGTTGGAAAGCTTGGATTGTGCGAATCATGATCCTTCATGTCGTTTTTTTTTCATATGACTCGCAATTTTGCCCCGAGAGAGGTAAAGTTGGATAACGTCGAATTCGAAACACGTTTTATTCCACATTCAAATTACGTTTTATTCCATATTCGAAATACGTTTGATTCCATATTCAAAATATGTTTTATTCCATATTCAAAATAAGTTTTATTCCATATTCGAAATAACTTTTATTCCATATTTCTAAACATCTGATAAAAAAATTATTTTGCCTTTCCATTCAATTTATGTCTAATGCTATTTTAGGTGTAGTCACTTTTTCAAGTTACGCATAGATTTTCCTCTAGTGGAGCCTAAATGTAAATTGAGTTTTTCCCGATATCTCTGCTTCTAAAACTCGGAATTGAAACATTCTTTCTGCAGAGGATACAGCTCCTGACGGGAGATCGTTTGGATATGGTTTCTAGTTTTTTGGTAAAAATGGTTTTTCGCCCAGGGAACGTAAGCAATATTTTCTGCTTCTGGTGCATTTTTAGCAAAATCAGAGCATTTAAAATCTCGATTGAAAAAAACGTCTTTCGTGGACTGATACCCTAACGTCGATAAACCTTTTCCGAATATATTCTTCTTAAAATAATGCATGATTTCCAAGGCCGCCCATGAAGTGTTGGAGGGGGGGGGGGGGTTCGGGCTCGAGCCCCCTAGCAGTTGATGTAGCCACATTTTTGATAAATTTAAAACACTAAAATAGACGAAACCTTTTTTAAAAATAATAAGATATTAATGATTGATTGTATCAATTATTTTTCTTATATTTTAGTGTCTTGCACATTTACTAAAATGTCTGACAACCTTGAAGGAGATAAGAATTTTTTTAGCCCCCCCCCCCCACACACAAAATTTCTCATATGGGCGTCACTGATTGGTTTCTCCGCCAGATCGCGTAGATTTATATCTTATTTTTGTCAATATCTCTGGTTCTAAGAGTCCGATTTGAAAAATCCCTTCTTTGTTTGATAGAATTTGTGGTGGAAAATGTTTTCCATATGGTTTAAGAATTTTCAAGTAATTCATAGACTTTCCGCTAGGCGGCGTAAAGGTAAAGAGCGTTTTTCCGATATCTCTGCTTTTAAAACTCCGATTTGAAGAATTCATTTTTTTATTAGAGGTTTAACGACAACTGTGAGAAACTCAATGGGACATAAGCAGTCGCCCGTCCCTAATTCGGGCCACTGGTTCCAAGAAAAGGAGAGAAGTAGGTCCGTAAGACAAACGCAACATACATGCCCTACGGGGATACGAGATATGGTGAGCACGTCTTTTGTAAAGAAGACCGTGATTCTGGTATCGGGTTGTCCGTCTGTATGTGCTCACCATATCTCTCTGCAACTATTAGTCCGATTTGAAAAATTCCTTTTGCATTGGGAAGCTTGAAGAATGCGAATGATGAACCTTTTATTTCGTTTGTTTTTTTTACAATGCTCAATTTCGCCGCTAAAGGGCGTAAATGGAGATGATATCGAATTCAAAATGCATTTTATTCCATATGTGTGCCCTTAACATCCGACTGAAAAATTATTTTGCCTTTCGATTCCACTTATGTCGAAGGGTATTTTAGGTATAGTCACTTTTTTAAGTTAAGTATACATTGTCGGCTAGGGAGCGTAAAAGTTAATTGTGTTTTCTCCGATATATCTACTTCTAAAACTCCGATTTCAAAAACATATTCTTCAGCGGATAAAGGTCCTAATGTAAATGTTTTCCATTTATTTCTAATTTTTAGTAAGCAATGATTTGGCGACCAGGGGGACGTAAGTGTTAATTTCTGCTTCTGATGTGTTTGCCACATAAATCTGAGCTTCTAAAATCTCGACTGAAAAATTCATTCATGGAGCGATACCACTCACGTCGATGAATCTTTTCGGAATATTTTCTTCTGAAAATAGTTCATGGTTCCTCGGCCAGGGGTGTAGATGTATATCACATTTTTGCCTATACCTCTGCTTCTAATTATCCGATTTGATAAATTCCTTCTTTATTGAATAGAGTTTTCGGCGCGACAAATTTTTCATATCATTTTAAAATTTTCAAGTAATTCGTGGACGTTTCATTAATGGCCGTTATGGTAAATGCGTTTCCCCCGATATCTCTGCTACTAAAACTCCGATTTGTATCGAATACAGCTCCAAGCGGGAAATATTTTTCATATAATTTATAATAATTGTACTTCAATTTCGCCAAATTAAAGTACAATTCTCGCTTGGCTTCCATAGAACGTTTTCTGGATTCAATTCTCATCATACTGACAAGAAACGGCAATTTTCGCACTAGCCCTAAAACATTTTTTTGGCCAATTGTCCGAACTGTTTTTCAGCCAGAAAATCCTAAATATTTCTTAATGGTAATGGGCCGGCCTTGTGCGGACTGGCCCACCCGGTGGATCATTCGAGAAATGGTCCACTTTCTCGTATTTCTCTCTCTGTTTTTTTATTGGAGGTTTAACGAAAACCGTGAACAACTCAGTGGGCTATAAGCAGGCGCTCGGCCCTAATTTAGGACCACTGGCTCCAGGGGAGGGAGAGAGTCAAACACTACATCCATGCCTGACCGGGAGTCAAACCCGAACTCATCTCAGACGAATGATCAGAAGCCATCGGTTAGACCACTGCGCCACAGGGGTGGCCGTATCTTCTTTGTTTGGAAAGAACGAATAATTATTTTGGCACTTATGAACGGTGATGTAGTTCTAATTAGAAAAGTGCCTTAGCGGTAAACTGATTAGGCAAAAAAGATTTGGAAAAAAGATTCAAAGGTTTTAGGAACATTTGTGAATTCTGATTTGCTATTCCTACTGCTTCGTATATTTTATAAAAATGTTATTATTAATTACTTTTACTTAAAACGCTTAATTTGAGTAATTTTTAGTGAAGGGAAGAAACGTTGTTTGTTAGTCAGATCTTAAAGATGGTGAGTGTTTTTTAGGTAAGGTTCTGTCATTTCACACGATTCCAAATGTCCAATGTGATTATTATGAGTCACATAGAATAGATTTAACCACGTAATACAGTCACGCTAAAAATGCAACTGCTATTGTCACATCTATTCAGTGTGACTAATAAGCCCTTTCCCTAATATTCTGATGTAAATGAAAGAGATATATTTGTTGTGTTATTCTTAAGGAATCAGATAAAGGATAGCTTAGTAAAAATATTTTTCGCACGCATCAAACTCTTATCATTTAGCTTTAATGGATACTTTATAATTTTTCGCTACAGTTTTTTCTCGGAGCTATTCTAATTTTGAGGATTGAAGTCTAGACAATAGACTTTGTTCTCTTTACGGCGTCCCGGTGGCCGAATAGTGAGAATTGTAGGTTGCTGGTTAGTGGTCTGGGTTCCGCATATAGCCTGGGTATCGCGCCTTCCCCGCTCAAAATCAGAGACTGTCAACGGCATACAGCCCTGAGAGCAGGTCACGGTGAAAGTTATACCAAGATACAAACAGCCTTCTCTTTACCCTTACCATTCGTGAGATGTCCTGTTGTGTGATCCCACGGTATAATTTCATATTTGTAATACAAATATTTCGAATGTGATTGCATATAAAACACAGTATTTGCTTTTTTAGAATACCTGATCATCGAAAAAAAAATGTTTTCCCACATCTGCAACCACCTCACTACGAAAAGTACCTTGGCGCCCCTACGCCTAGAAAAATAGTGCCTTAGCTCCGCTAAATCACGCTAAGGCTGTTCTACACCCCTGCTTTTGATTAAGAAATGTTTACTTCATTTGAGCTTTATGTGTTTAAAATGTTATTGTCTTAGAAAATCAATTGTCGTTTCCTTCGATCGACATAGGTGTTGGGTGTTATATTGGCCGTTCGCTCTAAAATGACAAAGCAAAAATTTTCCTACTTCAGTAATACATTTGCCACCGGACCATGCACGCTGTTGTAAATAAATTAAGGTAACATATAAATAATTAAGGTTGGAGCCAAAGGGTCATTGGTACGACCTACCTTCCCTTTGAAATCTTGAAGGAGACGCAAGTAACAATTTTGATGGTCCATCATCTCCACACCCTTACCCACATACTGACACAGAGCACAAAGCGATTCTCCAGCAGAGATATTCCGATATCCGCACCCCCCCACCCTTACCCACATACTGACACAGAGCACAAAGCGATTCTCCAGCAGAGATATTCCGATATCCGCACCCCCCACCCTTACCCACATACTGACACAGAGCACATAGCGATTCTCCAGCAGAGATATTCCGATATCCGCACCCCCACCTCTCTTTCATCTTAAAAGGAACAACGATTTACTGGTACTGGTACATGGATCAAAGTGGTATTTTATGGATCAAAATAATGGGTAGACTTAAAAAAGGCGTCTATTGAAGGATGCGGTACGAATACCGTTGAGCTGTAGATGACTAGTGACCTAATAAATATGATTATCTGGTGCAACTCCCCGTTTTGATTATGGTTTGTAGGTTACATTCAGTCACATGAGTGGATTTTTAAAACTATTTCTTAAATCTCTGATAAAATTTGTTCACGACTAAATTAGTTTTTTAATGCATATTTCAGGGGTTCTCTTTCATCCAGGAGTTAAGAGAATTTCCTTCATGTGGAAATTTCAGAGCTCCATTGGTTGATACTTCTATTACTACAAATTTCAAATACGAAAATGGCAATACCATATAATTTGTTACCTGTCTGTGTTTTCAAGTGTGAATTTCTTTGCTAATATTAAGATTTAGTAAAAGTAGATATTAATTCCTATTTTCCTCAGCGCAGTTTCTCATTTATTAAATCAAATAATAAATTAATTGATAATATTTAGTGGCGACAAATGTAATTTCTTTCAACAATGTGGACAGGTAGGTGGCCTCATCTTTTACTGTGCCTTTACAGGTTAGACGTGCCGACCCCCAAACACGTTATCTCCGAGACCTCATGCTCTGATGTAGATGGAATGGGCACTTGTGCCTCGGGCAATCTTCCAGGTCCTCATTGCGTTCATGCTAAGCAGTTTCGTCGCTGTCATCCAGGCCAACGATGGATATTCCCAATATTTGGTAGGTGGTCATATTGTTCTGATACGACCGTGTATAAGATTATTGCTTCGCGAGAATCATACTGTCGTAAACTTGAAACACTTTTCCAGTGTTTTAAACATCTCCGAAATATTAAGAATGTTTTCATTTTCGAAAGAACATTTAATGACGTGCCCTCTTTTTCTTTGAGGGTAGATGTATGTCTTTTTCATTTATTCCCAGGCAAAATCTTACTGGGCCAGAACTCAAACAAGTGCTACCAGCAGTTCCCTAGCACTATTTTGCCGGTGACTGAAAACATTAAAACGTCTCGTTGTCCAACACATGGGCCAGCAGCGGGCCAACACCTGCACTACCACCCGTTTTCATATGCAAAAAGGTGACATCAGTTATCCATCGCAGGATAAGATCAGAAGAAAAATATAAAACAATCACAGATTAACTGATAGTTCGCGTTTCACAATTCTTCAACATTTCTCAGGAAGTGTCATTTATTTTTTACCAAGTGGCTCAGTGCCTGCCATGTTTGGATAACATCACTATTTTGCTGGACAACGACATTAGAACTCCTCGACGTTTCCCGGTCAGTACCATTGTTTTTCTCCACGTTGTCGGGCGCTCCGGCGTTAGATTTTTCACACGAAATTTTATTTTGTAACGTCACAAGACTGGGGAAATTTTCTTTTCCGATCTGAAAAATGTACTCTAGGGATCAAGGTAACCCAGGACCAATGACTGGCTGCCTGATTCCAAAGCAGGCGTCCTAACCACCATACTGCATTATCAGTTGCCGAACATGCTTTGAAGGTGAACCTCTTTCCTGCGCGGTGTGAAAATCAGACACCTTTTAATTTTTACAATATCACAAAATATTTTTCGTAAATATCTGCTTAATAAAATTTTAAATTCATGTTTTCAGCGTAACGATTTTTTTTTTATTTTTTACATTGAGGGAACTTCACTCATTGTTAACAAGTGTGCCAATTGAACGACGTTTTTTTGAAATTTAGTGCTCTGCTTGTGTCTTAAAACGTGATTATTTAATTGGTTCATTTATGTGTTCATCTCATCTTCTGCTTGAATGTTGTGACTGTTCCTATTGCTTACATGTGTCTCCCTCAGCTTTTAAAACGTCGCTGTCTTAATGAAACGTCAAAGTAAAACTGTTTACATCATTACGTTGCAATTAAAAGAAAACGATTATCTTCTCAGTAAACAGACCACATTTTGGAAAGAAGTCTATCCCAGGTTTAAATACGCTAAATATTATTAGATGGAAACTAATATCGTTGCTAAGAACATGGTGATTAAAATATAAAACAAAATATCGTACGCTTCATTTTCTTGAACCATTATAGTAATAATTTTCAGCACGAGTTGCTTCTGATCATGCGCAATCTTGCTGTTTGCACCTTGTGTTTTTGTTGCTTCGATTGCCAGTTTTGGAACACTGTTGGCGCTACCTTAAGGGCCCGTAATTCGCAGCGATGGATAGGACCATCAACGGTATGTTAGAGACGCCAGCTGATGGTGCTGGCACCAACGGATCGCTACCGTACTGTGAACGGCAGATTTCAACCCTGAGTGACTTATCATTACCAACTGGGCGTGATGGGTCACTCCATTTTGTGATATCGAGAAAAAATATCAAAGGAACACAACGAAAAATATCATTCGTTTATTACCTGATGCAACACATGATCGAAGTCACTTCCACAATTTCCACGTACGAAGTAAAATATAGGATGTTATCGGTCAGTAATGAAATAATTAACTATGTTTCCGAACTTTGGTACAACATCCGTTTATTTTTATTGGTGTAGAACAAACCGATATAGTTCGCTCACCAACGGGCGTCTTTTGCAAGGCTGATTGATACTAACCTATACGGTGAGAACTAACAGTAAACGTTAACATTTGAAATTATATACTTGCTTTGAATCAGAGGAGTAGCCAAATCGCAGTGGACCTCGGGTCCGAACCCCCATTTGAGGGTGGATTGAGTACGAACTTAAAGTGATTCATATACTATGTATATATGGAACTTTTACCAATGAACCAAAACCATGGACCCCTCCCCTTTAAATATATAATTGCTTTGAGTTAACTCAAATTGTGTGAAAAATGGGAAAAGTGCACTTTTCCCATTTTTTGCACAATTTGAAGTTAAATCAAAGCATTTATATATTTTCAAATGTTAACGTTTACTGTTAGTTCTCTCCGTATAGGTTAATATCAATCAACCTTGAAAAACCTACCTTTTGGTGAGCGAAAGCTGGTCTATGTCAGTTTGATTTACAACAATAAAAATCAATGGATGTTGTACTAAAGTTAATTAATTTGGTGTGTTCGTCCTCATTCATTATTGTTTATCTAAATATTTTTCTGTTTACTTTCAGAAATCTTGAAATTAACTGCAGCTGCAACAGAATGAGTCCTAGGCAAATCCCCAAGTTGGAACAACTGTGTTTGAGGAACGTTTACAAAGACGTCTTTCGGCATGGCACAAAATTTCGCGAAGATCCGATGGATTATTGGAAATTCCGTAAGTATTGAATTTCAAACAATGCATTTTGCATTCAAAGTAAAACTACAACTCATTCTAAAGCTTTATTAATGTTGATATTTTAGGTTTGTAACGTAAAAGCTGCACATAAAGTGGTTTAAATTACGTATAATAAAATAAGCCATTTTTAGAGATAACATAAGGTAGAAATACAAATTCTGTTTCAATAGATCGGCTAACTAACGATTGTTATCGTGTTATTCGAATTTTGTTGCGGGCGTATTTATATACAGGCAATGGCACTCGCTGGAGGAAATTACAGAAAGCCCTAAACGTATCAAGGAATGGTATTAATGCTTATACAGTTCGTTAGTACAACATCAACGCTTTGATTATGACAAACTTCATGCACCACACTGCTCCAAATAATTACGGGAGCGTGGAACTTTGGCGACAGCCTGGAAAACGAAATAACCTAGCTTTTTTGCGGAAAACATCACATTAGGGCGGCCATGGATTGATGGTCTGGGCAAGCATAACTATCAACGAACAGTTGGACTAGTACGTCATCTGGCGACTCAGAAATATACAGCCGATTGTTTGAAACTTATTGTCATACCGTATGCTGCAGCCGTCGTTGATTCGCTCCTTTTCATGCAACATAACACTCGACATTATACAGCTAGTATAGTGGATAGGATGCTTCAAGAGGGAGGAATCGGGTGCATGGAGTGCCCTGCATGCTCCACTGAGTCACACCCTATTGAACATGCCCAGATCGCACTGGGCAGACGCTTTGCAACTAAGCTAGCAACTTCATTGAGTTTTCGTGAACTGGAAACTTCACTCAATGAGGAGTGGCAAAGTGATCCCCCAAAAGCTCCTGGATAACCACATCAATACCATGCCACACAACACAAGTGTGCAGCTCTCTTTGCAGTTCGAGGGAACCATAGACCTACTAGAGGACGGTTACCACCTCAAAAATTCACTTTTTCTTCTTGCACACATATGCATATATTTCTGTAAAGCACATCACATCATGTGCATTAAATGATAATATTGCATAAAAATTAGTTAAAATGCTTTTCTTTTCCCACATTACTGAATATTCTACTGTAACTTACATAAAAAATTATTTTTTACGTCAACAACGTCAATCACACATGTTTTTCCTTATAATATCTCTTGCTCCCCTAATTCTTTTGAGCAGTGTATTAACGCATTATTTGTTTGTGAACCTGTTGAAGCCGCCCCTGTGGCGTAGTAATCTAAGAGATGGCTTCTGATCATTCGTCCGAGACGGGTCCGGGTTCGGATTCCAATGATACATGGATGTTGTGTTTGTCTTACGGCGCTGCATCACTCGCTTCCCTGGAACCAGTGATCCTAAATTAGCGACGGGCGACTGAGTTGCTCACGGTGGGCGTTAAATCTCTTTTAGAAAAACCAGTTGAAAAGGATATCTGTTCATTTATCTTTGGGACTAGGAGAACCCTTCTCATATCAAACAGTAGTAATTATGAAAATATTTTCTTTTATTGAGATTTCTCATATCAGAATTTCACTATTTAAGTGGTCTAACTTTGAGTCCGTATTTCACATGATATTTGAGTTTTCAAAAGTCTTATAAAATATTAAATTTGCCACTTCACGTGGATGTGAATTTTACTTTCCTGTGAAGAAAGGTGAGAAATATTGCCTGTCCCAACTTTGTGCATTGTAAAAGAAAAAATAAAGTAAAACATTCCGCCTACCCATGAGAAATAATGCGTTCTATATCTGTGTATTTTGGCGTCGACAACATTTCAGCCCTCTTCCGACTTTTTGAAACGGAGATACCGTGTGCATTGATCGTCGGACTGATAAAACCTGAGATACATATAAACTGAGCAATTTACCCTTTCTTTTGAGCTTCTGTTTCTTATGTGAATTTTGTTATTCCTGGATTCGAATTTCTTATTGAGCGACACAATATTTTAACTTTATGTTATTCTTAAAGTACTTTATATAAATATTATTTGTGTCTTTTTCTTTCTTTACTTAATGTCATATTTGCACTCAAAAACGTTTCTGCCCATGTGGCAATAACTTGAAGTAAATCAAAATGTTAATAAAACGAGTCTGCGTGAGGTGTCTGATAAGTGACCCCATATTATTTAGAATTAAAAATCATGTGATTCAGTTCTATATTTCCACGGTAGATCTTTTGAGAGTGTTACTTGCCACACACGACTGCGCAAACTGTACTCCAAGAAAGGATCTCTCAATTCAAATGACATTTATATCACAGATTCCTAATTTACAGGAGATAACTGATTACATTTGCAGAAATATGCAAGGGTTTTTCGCTTCAAAACTCTGTATCGTGTGAAGCCAACTCGAGCAACAACAACAGCCTCAACACGGAGTGGTATTGAATAGAAGACTTTTTTAATGTCGTCGTGGGAATCCTACCAGTCTGCACTCATGCGAGGCCAGAGTTCATGTATGCATGGTGACTGGTCAGTCGTTTAGCAACCATGTCCCAAACATGTCCGGTAGAGGACATATCTGGCGAATGTGCAGGCCAGGGAAGAAGTGTTATCTCCTGGGCATAGAAGAGGTTTTGTACATTCCGGGCCACATTTGGCACAGCTATGCGCTGCTCCAATATAGCACCACCAACTCTGTAGGAAGGGTATTACCACTGCCTCTACAACATTCCTGGTATATTTCTAGCTTTTGAGCGTTCCCTCAATACGTATCAGACGAGATCGCGATATGAACCCAATGGCGCACCAAACAATTACGCTTAGTGTTGGGCCGGTATGACGCCACAAAATGAGCGCTGAAAGCTGTACTTCAACACCACGCCTTCGAACACGTAAGCGACCGTCATGGTGAAGCAAGCTGAATCATGACGTCACAAAACATGACATGTTGCCAATCAGAGCGCAAATGTACGTGTTCGAAACCATATTGCAGCTTGAGACGTTCACGGTTAAAAGGCAAACGAATGCGCACTGATTGGCGCTAGCGACCAGACCCTGTTAAGCAGACGACGGCAATCGAACTGTGATAGACGAAAAACTCTGACAACGCTGCGACAACACCTTGGATGACACTGCGCGATGTGTCTTTGAAATAAAGTAGAGGTGGTTCTCATTTCATGCAGTTGGAGCCGAGGATGGACTGGTGGTCAACTTTCGTGACTGCCGCGGGGGAACGTCTGGTTCGATTCCCGGCAGGGACGAAGGCTCAAACCACTAAATATCCGCTGTGCTTCGGATAGGCGCGTTAAGCCGTCAGGCCCCGAGTGCTGGCCTCCCGGTAGTAAATAAGGGCGTCCTCTTCCCCCTTTCTGCCTTGCTTCCGTGTCAGTTTCCTATCGGGCACACCATTCCAAATTTCGTTGCTTCCTATTTCTAAGCGTTGTTTAAGCCCAGGGGTCAGATACTCTCTTCCTAAAATCCTTTCCATATGACCTGACCTGACATTTCGCGCAGTCGAGCGATATTGCGGTTCGCTCTCGGATTTCTGAGCGTCGGAGCCTCGTCTGTCCACTGATGTAACCATCGCAACACTGTACTGACGCATCTTTCCGTACGACTGGCAGATTTGCGATAACAAAATCCAGCTTCTCTCATCTAAATGATTCTTCTTCGCTCAATGTCTGTCAAATGCTCAAAATTCAGCCGTCTACAACGGGGCACAGTGAGACACAAGAAACACGCTTTCGATTTAACGTCGGCTTTTTACTGATTGCTGCATCTCATTTGACCCAGCTCGTTATAACCGAGACCAGAGAGTTGCGATGCTCCAAACCTGCATGAGCATTTTCACTGACATTTTATCATTTTCAGACCCCAACCTGATGTACGTATTCTGTAAGTTTCAAACTGAAACCAGCAGCGTTCATGGTACTGCAATTTTCACAAACAGTAGTGTACTAATGTGATAAACAGTAGTGTACTAATGTGATAAACAGTAGTGTACTAATGTGAAATTTTCAGTGTAACAAAAGATTTGATCTGTTTAATGTTAACCAAAGTGTTCTTAACTCCATTTATTATGGTAAGAGCAAGTCCAGGATACTTGATGTCTTGGAAAAAATCAAGTAATAAATAAAAAAAAATGCTAATCTAGATCTGTTGTGTAGTGAACTTGAGAGCGTTAGAATTCTGAGCTTTTAGATGTTTGTGAAAAAAGTTCTTAACCCTGGGCATTACAAGTTAGAAATTTAGTCCACACGCATAGCAGGAAACTGGAAGAAGGAAAAGAGGGGGAATGGAAATTGTTCCTTCAATCCTTTTCACTCTTCCGAATGTTTAGAATTTATTTAGCAAACCAACAGAAGTATCAATTTCATTAAGTTCAAATTGATGCCATAATTTAATTTTAAATAGCTAGAAAATGAGGTTTACATTTCCCCTGAAAGAATAGCTCAAGCTGTGCTTAAGCGCACACACACACTACACCGAAGAGCCAAAACATTACGATCAACGTATCATATCGCAAATTCTAGCAACTACAGGTAAGTAACAGCTCGTGCGAAAGTCATGAAACTGTATAAATAGTACCTGATCCTGAGCTCTGTCATTGAGTAATTTTTCGTATTCTCAGAGATGGTAAATGTGACAGCGGGCTTAAGTGAGTCTGACAAAGGACAAATTGTAATGGCCTGGTAGTTAGGCCAGAGCATTTCCGAGACGGCAAAGGTTGTGGTGCACACACAAACACAAACATGTGCGCGCTCTCTCTATCTCGCACACACTCACTGTTACACACACACACACACTCACTCGCACACACAAACACACACAGGCTGCCATAGTTAGTACATTTAAAATATAGTCCGGGAAGGGAAATATACGTCGAACCTCCGTTAAGATGTGGGCCGACCGCGGCTCCTCAATGTTAGTCTCGCCTGCGAAAAGCTGTTTTCATGGCCCGTGGTGGACTACATTCTATTAGGCAGATGGTCATATTGTTTTTCTCATGGGTGTATTGCATGGTACAATGCATACATGCTGGTGAAGAATTTGGATACTGTGCAGAATTCTAGGGAACTAGGTTTCTCTCAATTAATGCCTGCAAGGCATTTTTCATATGAGTCTACTGTCAAGTTAATATTAATTTATTAAGTTGAAACATAATTTAGTATAAATCGAAACTACTAATTATTTTTTTTTCTTTTCAGAGCTTTTGTTTTCGCACGACATTGTGAAAATGATTGGTGCAAACCTTGGCAAGATGGTATCAACAGGAATTTCCAATGGAAATTACACTAAATCCGTGGAAGAATTCTCAGACTTCATCTTTAGCAAATTTGTTAAGATGATTGACGAGCCTATAGGTGGATTCAGTCCAGAAGTTCTAACGGCGATTTCTCGTAACTGCAAGGTATGCTTTTTTATTTAATGTTATGTGAAACGGAATCAGGGGTTGTTCTAAAGATTTCGCTTTTTTATGTACCTGGGTAAACATGGGCGTACTCTTGACTTAAAAGTTGGAGTTGTTGGTGTCGGTTTTTCTGAAATTGCCAATCGAGTATTAAAAAAAATATTTTTTGATAAATTCTTTTTTCCAGTAAATAAGTGAAATGTTTAAAAATTATTTTCATTTTCGCGGTTTTATAATATATAAAAGCTGGATGAAGGCAAAGCAGTTAATGAGCAGTAGCGGCTCATCCAATGAAGTGCCACTTCACCCTAAATTTATAACACAAAAAAAAAAAAAAAAATATTCGAATAATTTGGCGGGTTCATAGAAGTAGTGACCTTTTTGTTTACAAGAATGATTTCTGGAAACTGCTGTGGCTTTGAAACGAAGGTTCTCCACCCTCTGAAAGCAAGATAGATGTGTGAGCACGCTTTTTAATGGACATTACGAGTTTACGAGAAAAAGGCGACTTCGTAATATTTGAAGATACAGTACCAATAAAAATTGGAAAGGGAGTGAGACAAGGTGACACCATGTCTCCCAAGCTATTTAATGCTACATTATAAAATGTCTTTCAGTCAATGAACTGAGGAAAACAAAAGGGATGAAGACTAATGGAGGTTATTTTACTCACCTTTGTTTTGCTGATGACATAGTCGTTTTTGCAACTACCCCTTCAGAGCTGCAGATTACGATCCAAGAACTTGCGGACAAGAGTAAAGAAGTGGTATTAAAAATGAACTTTCAGTAGACAAAAGTGATGTACAATGCTTATACAAAAAACGAAGATTTGTGAATTGATGGGGAAAAGCTGGAGAAAACCGATACCCACATTTATCTTGGGCAACAGATATCTAATCAGCGTCACATTGATGAAGAAATTAATCGGCGTATAAAACTTGGATGGGGAGCTTGTGGAAGAAAAAATACAACTGTTAAAAGCAGTATGCCATTATGTCGTACAAGAAGAATGTTTAATCAATGCATCCTTCCGGTGCTTACGTATGGAGCAGACACGGACGCTAACTAAAAAAACGTACAAAGACTGCAGACAACTCAAAGAAGCGTAGACAGATGCTTGCATGGTGTAACCAGGAACGATAAGAAGAGGAACTCGTGGATTAAGAAAATGATCTATTCAACACACTTGGCACAGAGTTTCTGGAGTTTTTTAACCCTTCCAAAAAATTCTGAAGTCTCATCACTCAAATACTGCTCTGCTGCTGATATCACCTCCGAATCATTCGAGAAATTCTTCCGTTTCAATCTTTTTAAAGTTTGGGAACCGAAAAACAGTAAACCATCCGTTGGAGAAGTGCCTATTGGGTAGGGTGCAAATTGTTAGGGTTTAAAAGGATACATACAGGGTGCATAGGAAAGTGTCTTTAGCCTGAAATAACTTCCGAACGGAGAGAGGTACAGTTATGAAAGTGAGACAAAATTGTAGTAAAGTGTGTACTACCAATCGAATGCAACCGATAGCATAGCTCCTAGTGGCGAAATGCGGAAGTTAGCCCTTGCAAATCGAAACCAAAAAGAGATAGAGCAAAATTTCCAATCAGAAAGTTGTAGAGAATCAATTATTTAGTTCAAAACGACATTTGTTTCACGCGGATAAGATAAATTGTTGCCTGAATACCATAAAATGTTCGAAATCGATGCGCGACGATTCGAATCTGCATATTCACATTTCGCATATGTAGCCGTATGCAAATGCAGATTGAGACGTTTACCGTACCTACGATATAAAACCAGTAGCAGGATGTACCCTGATCAGAAGTTTAGGTCTACTACGCTGTGTCAGAATGGCGAGCTTCACTCTCTCCCAATATTGTGAAATGGTGCTTATTTACGGTGCTCCACCTTACCGAATTACTAAACCAACACAACGACCACTACTGGGCGATGGAAAATCCCTCGAGGGGACGATCCACTAAACATCATGTCCGTTGGTCCAAATGTGGTGCGGTATTTGGAAGAACCGCTTAGCGGGACATGTGTTCTAAGAAGGCACATTAAACGGACAGAGATACCTCCAACTATTACAGGAAATCATACCTGACTTTTTAGATGACATTCCACTTTCCGCATTACGTTCCTTGTGGTTCCAACACGACGTTTTGAAAGAGCGAGGGAATAAGAACTTCAATTGCGCATGACTTTTATCGATTATGAAAAAGCCTTTGATTCGTTGAAACCATCAGCAGTTACAATGGCTCTGAAATCCTGAGGTATTGAAGATGCATACATTAATATTATTAATAACATCTATGAAAATGCAAGAACAAAGTTTCGGCTGTTTGAAAATACAATACACATAAAAATTGGAAAGGGGGTGAGACGTCGTTTTGGAACCACAAGGAACGTAATCTCTCCGATGCTTTTTAGTGCCACATTGGAAAATGTCTTTCAATCACTGAACTGGGAAAACAATGGGATAAAGATTAATTAAGATTATCTAACCCACCTTCGTTTTGCTGATGACATAGTCATTTTTGCAACTACCCCATCACAGCTGCAGAGTATGATCCAGGAAATTGCTGACAAGAGTAAAGAAGTGGGATTAAAAATGAACTTTCAGAAGACAAAAGTGTTGTTCAATGCTTTTACAAGAAATGAAGATTTATCGATTGATGGAGAAAAGCTGGAGATAACAGACACGTACGTTTATCTTGGACAGCAGATATAAAGTGAGGGTCGCATTGATGAAGAAATTAATCGGCTTACAAAACTTGCCTGGAGAGGTTTTGGAAGAAACAGCATAATTTTCAAGAGCAATATGTAATTATGTCTTAAAAGAAAAGTGTTTGATCAATGCATCCTTCCAGTGCTTAGGTATGGTGCAGAGACGTGGACCTTAACTAAAAGAGACATACAAAATCTGCAGACAACACTCTGAAGCATGGAGAGGTGTATGTTTGGTGTAACTAGGAGAGACAAGAAGAAAAACTCGTGGATCAGAAAAATGGTATATGAGTGGAAGACATCATGATCAGAGTTAAATCCCTGAAATGGCAATGGGCTGGACATACTGCCAGAAGGACAGACCATCGATGGACAGTCGATATTTTAGATTGGATTCCAAAGAACCGGAAAAGACCCAGAAGAAGACCACATGGGAGAAGGGTGGATGAAATTCGAAAGTATGCAGGAGTGACATGGAGGAGACTGGCACAAGACAGACCGTTGTTTAGGAAACTTGGGGAGACCTTCGTCCAGCAGTGGATTGATAATGATTGACGAATATGCTGCTGGTGCTGATGATGATGATTAGTCCAAAATACAGTCGCCATCGTTTGCCACGACCTGCTTCCATAGTCTGCGCAGCTGTTAGATACCGTCCCTGTAGAAATGTGTCGTCTTGGACGCAAAGAATTGCGTTCAAGACGGAACGATGTCGATGCGCGTTCGACATCGTCCCGGTTGATGTACCGCTGTCCGTCGAAGATGTGCTACAAAAATCTGGCAGCCATTTGGGAGCAATGTCCGGGAAATAGGCTGGGTGCAGCCGCAGCTTCAGCACAGGTCCTTGACCTTGTGACAGGTCACCAGTGCTGTGTGAGCTTTCTGTCCATCGTGCTGTAAGTGGGTGCCCTTACTGTTCAGCAGTGCTTGTCGTCTCGAATTTAGCAATGCATGCCCATCGTCGAGCTGATGTCAGTTCACATCGCAAGCGATATTGGTGTTTTGCCTTGAAGCAGCAAAGAAAGTACGACGTCCCGCATATCCCATCAAACAAACTGCTGAAACTTATGTAGGTGTAAGCTGGAATTGGGGAGCGCGATAGGCTCTTTTTTTGGGTCCCACCACCGTTTCCAGGGTCTGACATTTTCTTACAGGACCCATTTCTCGTCACCTGTCACAATGCGGTTCACGAACGGTTCAACTTGGTCACCAGCATGCAGGGTAACGCTTGCACTCATGCTATTTTCTTTCTGATTAACCGCGAATTAATGGGGTACCCAAACTCCTCTCTTGTGCCCCTTCCTAAGTTGACGCAGGTGCCTGATAATGCTTGTGTGTGTAATCTCTACTGTTCGGTCAACTGTCGCATGGTCACGCGTGGATAGGTTTTAGCTAAGGTCTTTTGTAAGTGCATATCCACTCTTGCGGGTCTTCCTGCTTAGGGATGGTCTGACAAGTCCAACTTTTCTTCGCGAAACCGTTCGAACCAATAACAGCACTGACGATGTGATGTGGCATTTCGGTAATGGTTCTTACAGCACTTGCGGGGAGTGCTACTGCGACGAAACTCATACAGTATGCAATGGCGGATGTGTTCCTTGTCCACATCCAAGTTGGCTGGCGCTTACACTCTTCGCCTCCTGACAGCTAACTGCCATTTACTTGAGCCACCTACCTGCTGATGCCATGCCGGTCTGCTGCTCAATCTCAGTGGCCAATGTGCGCCGTTGTCAGAGCTTTGACTTCTGGTACTTTGTCCTGGGACTTTACTTTCTTTCCAACCCAATGCGATACTATTTTATTTAAAGTGGGCTCTTTTGACGGATAACTAATTTGACTGGTGCTATTTTGTCGATTGAATGTGACAACGGTGCTATTTTGGTCTGGGCTATTTTGTTGGGTCGCTGTTAGAAACATTACGCATATATGAGTGTCGTTTCCTTTACGATAAAAAAACTTCTGAAAAAAATGTTCTACATTTGTCAAGAATGTCCAGTTATTCATGCTCAAGTACAGTTAAACAGTCCACAACAAGGTCGTTGGTCGGAGGATTCCAGAAGGGGATCAACACCCCCACCCCACCCCACCCCACCCCCCGCTACTGCAAGGCAAGACCATCCGTCCTGGAAAATGAATGTCGTTATAAATTCTCTGAACTTTTAGTTTTTGGTGATTTATGAAAATGAATTTTCTATTTCATTATAAACATACAATGTTATCTATGTCTTGCACTGATTTTAAAATAAGCAAACTTGAAATGATACAGTAAAGACAATGGATAACTCAAAAGAAATTTATGGTCGAATTACTTATAAGTTCTTTTATAATTTGTAAATGGTAAATTGATATTTTCACAAGAGATATTTTAAACAGAGCTCTCATATTCTCTGCGAAATACTTCAAGACGAATGGAGCAAAGACAGGTATTGTGATACTCTACGTTCAGGTATAAGTGAATTCAAAACTGAAGTATCACATAAAGCGAAATTGAGCTGAAACCAAGCAACTCATCTGTTTTAGAATAATTTCACACAAATTAGCAGAAAGTACGAATGCTGACATGTTCCTTCAATCTAATTTAAATCAATGTATTGTGACGTTTGGACTAAATGTTTTCCGCTAGTTGGATGAAATATACAGAACTTCAAATGCAAATAATCCCTTGCATAACGGAAATTACATGAGTGATATCACGAAAAACATCGCGAAAAGTTTAGAAACAGGATTCAGTATTTTAGTATGAAAATTATGACCGAAGCAACAAATCTAAACTTATAAAAACGAGTCAAAAGCACGAAATTTAAGTTTAGGCTTCTTATCGTATTTCCAGAATACAGGTGATCAAAAGTTCGCCTCAGTTGGAAGAAAAAAGTTACTGAAAAAATGTTCCACTTCAGATACTTGCTTATTACATTGGCTAATTTCAAAGCACCAAAATTAAACAATGAATTGCAATTTGTAGAAAAGTATGGATTTCAAGAATTTCCTCCAAAACTTTACCTTCTGCGTTCAGTACACTGAAAAAATTTTCCGTGATGTGTCGTTAAACCTCCAATACAATCCTAATCCCTACCCCTCCCAAAAAAAATTGAAAAGAACGTTATTGTATACTTTAAGAAGAACTTTTAGAATGGAAGAAATTTACTTCTGTATTTCATTTGTTTGAAATCACTGTTTATTTATTTATTTATTTATTTATTTATTTATTTATTGCTAGGTATTGAAGCTTTTTGTCTGTTCCAATAGTGATACGACTTGAAATATTCGATTTAAAAGTGCAATAATTTTTCCTTTTCTGTTACTATTTTCGAAAAGCAGAATGGGTTTTTGCTTGAAGAAATCGATGAAAATCTAATTCCGCTTGAAAATTTGCTGTATTGACATCGTTTAAAGAATGGGTGGCATTTGTTGAGACAGCATTATATTCTTTAAGGTTAGAAACTCTAGTCCATCACCATATTCACGCTTCACCTATGCTACTCAAAATGAAAGAGAGAGCGAGGGAGAGAAATAGAGAGAGCGAGAAGAAAGGGGCGGTGTGGATGGGGGTGTATGAAAAACTTTCTCATCCAATTTTATACGTTATTTTTCTTTATCCATCTCAATGTAAGTAAACTAAAACTGGGGAAATCGGTTTTAAAATCGTTACAATAGGCTGTTTCACGTGAAATATCAGATTTTACAGTTTCGTGGAGTTGTTAACCAATTTAAAAATAGTACGGTTCTCACTCAGTATGGTTCTCATTTTAATACCACCCATTGCTTAAACTTGCCAAGTTCTTGCATTCTTTTATATATGAGGCAATGAAGAAACAGAATAATGAAGAAGAAGGAGAAAAAGAGGCGTTGTTTTCTAATGAATTTTCTTTCTTTTTTATTTCAGAATTTAAAGGAGTTTCGTGCTACGAGATCTTATTTAGATCCGGATATATACAAACCTTTCTTCAGAAACACGCAAAACCTAATAGCTCTGAGACTCGATGGGTACTTTAAACAGGAAGTGGAAATTATGGAAGTCATTTCACACTCTCTAATTCACTTGCAGAGTTTAGATTTGACGTTCACGGATATACAGGACAGTGGGCTATTTGCCCTCTCTGGCCACAAGCAAACTACTGATTCCGTGCCAAGCTGTTGTTTTCTTCAACCGTGCAACACCGAGACTTCGTTGAAACTCTTGAAGCTGAGTTTGGGTAATTCAGAGATAAGCAAAGTAGGAATCGCTTGCATTCTGACGCACATGCCAAAACTTCGAGACCTAAAACTTCGGAATAAAGAAGTCGCACTTGACGCCATATGTGAAATTGATAGGCAAAGAAAGAAATGTGGTATGCAAAGGCTGAAATTGAAAATAACATCAATTACGTGTCCGAGCACCTTTGCAAACTTGGAGCCTGTTTTTGAAAGTTGTTCGGAATTACAACACTTAAATTTCTCCATTTCAGGTGATAAACCTGAATGCGACAGGCTCAGAGAGGAGGTTTTGGCAACAAGCAAACTTATTTTCCTGAAAAGCATTTGTTTTTCATGTAAAAATACTGCTGACGTAGCTGAAAATTTTAAAAAGTTTTGGTTGAACAAGGGCAATCAGATAAAATCTTTAACTTTGGAGGGAAGTGTTACAGATGCAGCTTTATTTAATCCAAAGGATCTTAGGTACATTCTAAGTATGTGTCCGCGCTTGGAAGAACTGAATTTGTATGGTATGTATCTTCATTGGCCAGTCGGGTATGAGCCTTCTGAAAATTTCTCGTCGCTTATAAATTTACAAAAATTGAGCATCGATATGGATGGTGAATCAAGTTCCTCAGTTGTCACTGAAGTTTTCAAGATCGTTTATGCAGCCAGGGAAATACACGAATTATATCTGTAAATTCCTGGACAGGAAGCAATTATTCATGATTTAATACTTCTAGGGAGATTTCCTTTTTGAGAATATCATCGTAATAACATGAAACGTATCGGACGATAATGATGGACCCTTTTGCTAAGTGCAAATGTATATCATAAAAATAATAACAATCTACAAATTTTTGATCTATGATATTCAAATGTTACTGCCTACGTATCAAATTGGTATCTATCTCTCAAAAAAAATTAAGTTTGAGGGCTCTTACTGAGCCAGTTACCAGCTTTGTTTGAATAATACGCTGAGTTATTATACGTTTATGGTTTTGTATAAAGTCTCGAGAAGTGTAAATTGTTTTGTACAGATACGGTCATTAAAGCTTGATTTTGTGTATTTATTTTGTCTTTGTGATTTTTTGGAATTTGCAAACCTGACGCAACTAGTCGTTAGCTTTAGTTTCCTTTAACAAATTTGCCCTAATTTGATGCAAAGCACCTTCGATTTAAAGAAAAATGGGAAAATTAATTCCTTCACCTTATTGTAGGTTCTTGTAACATCGAAATACGATATATTTTAAATAGTCTTATTTGGCGTTCTTTTATATCGAGTTCAAGTAAAGGAAGTAAATAGGGGGAAACAAATCAATGGTCACCGAAAGCTACGATTATTTTGATGGCTATTTATGCCGGTTTTTTTTCATACGCTTTCCAACCGTAATTTGAAGAAGCGTATATGCTCCAGCTTTGACCGTCTGTCTGTCTTTCGGCACGATAGCTCGCGTAAAAATCGTTCGATTTCGATGTAATTTCAGTATGTGGTAAGGGACAACCAAGGGACGAACCCTGTTGAAAATAGGGTCAAAGGACAGGACATCGGCGGGAAATCCATTCCATCGCCCTTATGCTTCATAACTTACGTAAAAATGCTTCGATTACAACAAAACTTTATCATGTTGTTCTGGGTATATACTGAAGGTTCTGTTGAATATCTTCGAAATAGGGTCAAAGGTCAGGGCACAGGAGCGAGATTTATTCCACATACCTTTACTAAAAATCCTTCTATTGCGACAAAACATTAATATGTTGTTCCGTAGGTACACTGAACCAATTCTGTTTACTATAATCAAAATGGAGTCAAAGGTCAGGGCACAGGAGCGAGATTTAATCCACAGCCATTATCCTCGTAACTTGAGTAACAATTTCAGTAATGATTTCTGGTATGTTGGAAAGCGTATCATAATCAATGCATCGCATGATTTTAGAAACTTGATTTTTTTTTTTTTTTTTGCCTAAACTGAGAATTAGAGAAGTGAAGATCATCACTTCGCCGGGGGCAGCAGAAAAATCATAAAAAATATATATCTTCGTGTGCACTGAAACTTTAATACAAAACATGTGAGCAGTGTGGCAACATGCAGAAATACCCTATGGGATCATCAGTACCTTTCTAGTAGTTTTGAGCAGAGAGTTTGCCTATATACGACACAGCCATTGCCCGTACAGGTATAAAGAAACGCTCTTCGACTGACAGGCATCATAGGCAAGCTTGAACACTGTACAAGGTCATTCAGCAGAGCTCGGTGACTTTTATCGTGGTGCAATCACAGGATGTAGTCTTAGTAAAAAGTAAGTTTAATAAGTTACTGCACATGCTGCAGTTGCTCCGATAAAATAAAAGTGATCGGATTGTTAAAGTGGAAGCGGCAGGACCAGCAGCAGATTAATCACCACAGGGCAGACTACGTAAACGGACAGAGCGGGACTGCCGTGTGCTGAAGTACAGTAAGTGATGGGATAAAATCAAGTCAGGTAGATCTCGGTATACGCTATAGATATGTTTCTCGAAATCGCCGTGTATACCGAATTCGCGTTAAATGGAAGGCATTTTATACGAACAATATAGGGCTTGATTCTCACTTATTAACAAATTCAGTTTAAAATAATCGGGTTTTATAGTATTTAGATTACAAACAAACAATATTATCTTTCTGAAACTTAATTTTAATGCAGAAAACAAAAATATAATAGGTGCATGTTATGTAAATACGTACGTAGTACCTGATAACATAGTGTGCACGTGCAGTACTTACGTAATGTTAATGCTGAATACACGTGTAACGTAACAGTACCCTTTAATTTTATAAAGTCCAATTTCACACCTTAAATATAGTAGTAAGATTCTGGCTCATCACATCACAAGATTCTGATGATGACGCAGTAAGTCCAGGTCCTCTGATTGATTTCTGAAGAGATAAATCAGTTACAGTTGAAGTGTTCCCGCTAGACGCTTGACGTTCGACTGAAGTGTCAAGCTGTTTTTTAAACAAATGTTTAATTATCGACTGTGAAGTTTTCTTCACCATCTGACAGTACAACTGTTTGTGGCATTTCAGAACATGTTCGACTTCTCTCTTAACTTTAACAGTTCTCACTCTCTCACCGTCTCCGAGCAAGATTTGGTCACTCTAGTTACACTCAAGTTGGTTGGAGATTTAGCACTTTTTCGAATTGACATGGCCTATGTCAGTACAATTATATGATTATCTTCCCGTAGCTGAATGAGAAGACCGGATCGAAGAGTGCCCCTCTGCCCTCCTTTTTAGCACGTCTTTTGTAAAAAAAATCGTGCTTTTGTTATCGGTTTGTCCGTCCGTCCGTTTGTACCCACGATACCTCTGCAACTATTAGTCCGATTTGAAAAATTATTTTTGCATTGGGAAGCTTGAAATATGCAAATGATGAACTTTTATTTCGTTTTTTTTTACGATGTACAATTTCGCCGGTAGAGGGCGTAAATGCAGATGATGTCGAATTCAAAAAATACGTTTTATTCCACATATTTGCTTCTAAACGTCCGGTTGAATTTTTTTTATCTTTCGATTCCATTTATGTCGAAAAGTATTTTAGATATAGTTACTTTTTCAAATTACGCATAGATTTCCTTCTAGGGGGCGTAAAAGTAAATTACATTTTCCCCGATAACTCTTCTTCTAAAACTCCGATTTGATTTTTTTTCTTCAGCGGATACATATCTTGAAGGAAAATCGTTTGCATATAATTTGAAATGTTTGGTAAATAATACTTTGGCCACCTGGGGGCGTAAGGGTTAATTTTTGCTTCTGATATATTTGTCATAAACGCTGAGCTTCTAAAATATAGATTGAAAAATTTCTTTCGTGAACTGATGCCACTCACATCGGCAAACCTTTTAAAAACATTTTCTTCTTAAAATAGTGCATGGTTTCTACGCCAGCAGGCGTTGAGGTATCTCTTATTTTTGTCAATATCTCTACTTCTAGGAGTCCGATTTAAAAAATTCCTTCTTTGTTGGATAGTGTTTCTAGTGTGACATATGGTTCATATAACTTTAAAGTTTTCAAGTAATTCATAGACTTTCCGCTAGGGGCGTAAATGTAAATTGCGTTTCCCCCTATATCTCTGCTTCTAAATGTTTGAAAGACATTTTGCAATGTAGCATTAAAGAGCTTGGGAGATACGGTGTCACCTAGGGGAGGGCTGGTGCCACGACGCGCCGGAGATCTTGGAAATTCTTAAAGCGTTCCTGCCTTTGTTAAGCCGTATTTCACTCTCTGTCTCGCTTCTTTAGCTTATGTTTGTTCACCTTTCAATACGTATAAAATATGTTAATTATCCATTTCTACTGGGTAAATTTATTTCTAAATCATATAAGCAGCTTCAACTATCTTTTCTGAACTCTCCCCTGGCACGCACATTTGTGGATGGGCTGGTGGGGGGATCAGAAAGAAAACAGTAGAACAGCACATTAACACGGATGGATACAATTCTTGCGTTCCACAACGAGTCGTGATAAGGCTTTCCCGTTTTTACCAATAGTACACTTTTAGGATGAATAGAAGGATTAGACCCCTTCCCCCATTCGAAGGGTCAAAGTTCACTTTTAGGGTGAATAGAAGGATTATACCCCTTCCTCCATTCAAAGGGTCAAAGTTCACTTTTAGGGTGAATAGATGGATTAGACCCCTTCCCCCATTCAAAGGGTCAAAGTTAACTTTTAGGGTGAATAGAAGGATTATACAACTTTCCCCATTCGAATGGTCAAAGTTTACTTTTAGGGTGAATAGAAGGATTAGACCCCTTCTCCCATTCAAAGTTCAAGTTTGAAGCATAGTCAGCTGTGACATTTACGGCATTTCCCCAAGGTGATAAAATATAGTTTTTCACTTATGTCCAAAACATTGTTGGTGTGAATGATTCAACTGAGGTTACGATTTTCCGAGTGACAAAAGCGACCAGAGGCGTAGGTAGCCAAGGGGACGGTAAGTCTTCCGGTCCAAACCCCTACCCTTCAGAGGGGGTCTATATATTTATTCAATCCCAGATCCCTCTCAAGGGTGGGGGTCTGACCCCTTTTGAGGGGGTCAAATCCCCACCATTCACCACTGATTTCTTCTACACCGGAATAAATCCTCTTGTTGATCGGAGGAAAAAATGCATTCTTCTGAACATAGAATATGTGAAAAAAGTGTCTTTGTTCGTACCATTGTATTACATGTGCGAATATCATATTCATGCATCCTGAATTTTTTATCTGTCTTCTGCAATTGACAGGAATAAAAATCCGAATTCTTATCGGACATCCCTCGTACAATGTGTTACCGTAAGGAACCGGGTACTTAAATCTTTCTACAAGTGATTGTATGATATCAAACATATGTATCTTAGTTTGTGTAGCCGTTAAAGCCAGAGCTATTTATTATACATATCAATCGTAAATTTTATATTTAGAAGTTTTGTGGAATAATACGTAGTTTCAAACAGTACATTGCACGTTTTCTTAACAATGCTTGAAAGTAATTTTCAATTTAAAAGATCTCAAATTCCAAGGCAGTATGCTGCTTTGAAAAATAGCCAGAAAAAAAAAGTAATTTGTAATGAATTCCCCTACAAAAAAAATATTACAAACGTATTCCAAAAAATAATAGTAAATAAAATGACTATATCACTCCCATTGACGACAAAAAAAATTGTCAGTGCCCAGCCGACCCGGTTTTGCAGTGGTCTAAGCGATGGCTTCTGATCATTCGTCCGAGATGGATCCGCGTTAGAATCCCGGAAAGGCACGGACGTTTTGTTTGTCTTACGGTGGTGGCTCTCTCCCTTGCCTGGAACCAGTGGCCTCATATTAGGAACGAGCGCCTCGTTATAGTCCATTGAGTTGCTCATGGTGGACGTTAAACCTACAATAAAAAAAAACGTCACCGCACAATTACACTTTTACTTTGAATATGAGTTCTCAGCTTTCTTAAAGGTTCAAACGCTCGGTTTCTGTAGAGTCAACCCTAACGACGTCAGTTCGAACCCCTTCACGGCGAACAGATTTTCTGGTGTAAGAAATGAAAAATTCATAAATTTCTACAGAGGCGAGTCGAAAGTTTTGCTATATTTGCATAAACGCATGAGCTGAGGCGGATGTCACGTGTTTAAACTAGTTCAAGTCGCACACTGCAGTCAGTTGAAAGGGTTATAAAGTGGTAGTCATTGCTGTGAACAGCATTGCATGGCGTCGTTCTGTCTGTGGTTAGGACACCTGCAAGATGAACAGCCACAACTAGCTAATTAGGGAACTTTTGCTTTACGAGTTAGAACTTGGCCATAACGCTGTTCTAGAAACAAGAAAAATTTGTCATGCGAAATGGGAAGGTTCTGTGGACCACAGCACTGCAACAAAATGGTGCAAGAAATTTCGCTCAGGTGACAGAAACCTCGACGATCAGCGAAGGTCAGGTACGCCGCGAACCGATGATACCGAGGCCGTGCGCCAGACTGTAGCTGCAAAACCGGCAACTAGCACTCGGAGATTATCAGGCGAGCTGGGCGCATCACATACCACTGTGGTTCGTCACCTTCAGGACCTAGGCAAGGTCTACATGAGCTGCCGTATTGTCCCTCACGAACTGACGCCAGCTGGAGCAAATCGCCGAGTGGAAGTGAGAACGAAACTCCTATAAAGCTCGCTATGTATGAAATTCCTTGAAAACCACCCATCCAAAGAATTGTTATCTGCGATAGAAGTTGGTCGATTTCCGCAATCCTAACACAACGGCAGTCGTTGAGCCCGGGCTAGCTTCCTGAACCTCTTGCCAAACGTGGGCGCTTCGAGCACAAGGTGATGTTCTGCGTCTGGTGGAATTTCGAGGCGATACTCTATTACTAATTTGTTCCAGACAGTCGGGCCTACAACGCCAAAAATCTTCTCTAAACAGCTGGAGCGGATGTATGCCGTTTTAGAGAAGAATCAGGGAGCTTCCCACGCACAGGGGAAGCTTCCTGATGACCGCAAGACAACGCTGGGCCTCATACTGCGCGAACGACCCGGGCAAAACTCCAGGAACTTGAGGGCATTGAACTGATGCAACACCCAGCATATAGTCCGAACTTGCCCCGTCGAATTGTTACTTGTTCTGGTCCATGGCCCAATTTCTTCGAGGGCACCACTTCGACAATTAGGAGGAGGTGGCAGCTAAGGGTGAAGGAGCTCTTCGCCTCGAAGTTGAAGAACTGGTACCGCCACGGACTCCAAGAACTGGCAGACAGATGATTAAAGACGGTGCAACACGAATTTACTCTGAATGCTAGTCAGCTTTCGTTGTAAAAGGAACGTAGGAAGACATAAAGTGATCCAAATATTGCAAAACGTTCGCTTACCCTCTGTATTTTGAGAATTTTCTGCATAAATACTCAAAAACTGAAGCCAACTTTTATGAAATAAACGGAGCTACTCACTACGGGAAATTTTTGAAAATGCGGAGATAAAATCACTGAAACCTTAAAAAATGGATATTTCGATTAAAGACGGACTCCTACCGGCAACTTTGCTGCAAGTAATTTTCAGAAATTTTCCGCAAATTCATACCACTTACTTTTACAGCAAACATAGCTTGACATTACGTTTAGACAAACTTTTCTGCGCGATTTAAGGGCAAAAGTGTAAGTTATGGCAGTTCTTGACATTCTTTTTTGCACCTGACAGGGTGAAAATATTCTTTTTCACCCTGTCAGGTGCAAAAAGAATTTGACGCCATGGTGGCCGAAATGTATGAGGTTCTGCTTTCTGGCCATTTGTTCGATGTGAGCCACGGCTGGAGTGTGGAATAAGATATTTGCGATAAATGTGCCCAATGGTTTCCCTCTAATGGAATCAAAAACTTGGAATGGGCGGATGCTTACAGCCTTCACATTCACTCACAGTGATACTTAAAGAAACAAAGCAAAATATTTAAAAAATTTAATTCTTAGATGCAGAGATATTACATCTACAGACATACAATAAGGATTTCCTTTCCATTCTCAAAATAGTGCAAAAAATCTTTTATATCCATGCGCCATTGATCTTTAGGAAGACGTGCTCTTGTTCACGGAACTGCGGTTACTACCTTACAAGTTCAAGGAATCAAAATGGATTTCATTTATGAAACGAATTAAAAATGTGGGCACGACATTTCACAGTTTTGACTCTGTCACTTGCGCCTCAACGTATACAGAAGATTTACAAATTTTGATGTGACATGGCTTATGTCAGTACAATTATATGATTATCTTCCCGTAGCTGAATGAGAAGACCGGATCGAAGAGTGCCCCTCTGCCCTCCTTTTTAGCACGTCTTTTGTAAAAAAAATCGTGCTTTTGTTATCGGTTTGTCCGTCCGTCCGTTTGTACCCACGATACCATTGCAACTATTAGTCCGATTTGAAAAATTATTTTTGCATTGGGAAGCTTGAAATATGCAAATGATGAACTTTTATTTCGTTTTTTTTACGATGTACAATTTCGCCGGTAGAGGGCGTAAATGCAGATGATGTCGAATTCAAAAATACGTTTTATTCCACATATTTGCTTCTAAACGTCCGGTTGAATTTTTTTATCTTTCGATTCCATTTATGTCGAAAAGTATTTTAGATATAGTTACTTTTTCAAATTACGCATAGATTTTCTTCTAGGGGGCGTAAAAGTAAATTACATTTTCCCCGATAACTCTTCTTCTAAAACTCCGATTTGATTTTTTTTCTTCAGCGGATACATCTTTTGAAGGAAAATCGTTTGCATATAATTTGAAATGTTTGGTAAATAATACTTTGGCCACCTGGGGGCGTAAGGGTTAATTTTTGCTTCTGATATATTTGTCATAAACGCTGAGCTTCTAAAATATATATTGAAAAATTTCTTTCGTGAACTGATGCCACTCACATCGGCAAACCTTTTAGAAACATTTTCTTCTTAAAATAGTGCATGGTTTCTACGCCAGCAGGCGTTGAGGTATCTCTTATTTTTGTCAATATCTCTACTTCTAGGAGTCCGATTTAAAAAATTCCTTCCTTGTTGGATAGTGTTTCTAGTGTGACATATGGTTCATATAACTTTAAAGTTTTGAAGTAATTCATAGACTTTCCGCTAGGGGCGTAAATGTAAATTGCGTTTCCCCCTATATCTCTGCTTCTAAATCTCCGATTTGAAAAATTCTTTCTGGTCGAATACAGTTCCAGATGGAAAATCGTTTGCATATATTTTGTAATTTTTGTAAGGAATGGTTTCTCCACCAGGTGGCGTAAGTCTTAATTTCCGCTTATGTTGTATTTGCAGCAAAATATGAGCTTCTAAAATGTCGATTGAAAAAAAACGTCGTTTGTTGACCGATACTACTCATGTCGACAAACCTTTTAGGAAATTTTTTTTCTTGAAAAAATTCATGGTTTCTACGCCAGGGGACGTAGATGTGTATCTTATTTTTGTCAATATCTCTACTTCTAAGAGTACGATTTGAAAAATTCTTTCTTTGTTGGATAGTGTTTCCGATGCGAAATGTTTTTCCTATAAATTCAAAATTTTCAAGTAAATCATACACTTTCCGCTAAGGGGATAAAGGTAAATTGCGTTTTCTGCGTTATTTCTGCTCCTAAAGCTCTGATTTGAAAAATTCTTCCTGTATCGCATACAAGACCTGATGGAAAATATTTTTCACATAATTTCTAATGTTTGGTAAAGAATGGTTTAGCCACCAGGAGTTATAAGTGTTAATTTCTGCTTCTAAAGTATTTTTTGCAAAATCTGGGGTCCTGAAAACTCGACTAATTTTTTTCTTCGACCGATACCGCTCAAATGGATAAACCTTTTGAGAATAATTTCTTCCTAACATAATGCATGGTTCTCCTACCAGGGACGTGAAATCACATCTTATTTTTGTCGATATCTCTGTTTCTAAGAGTTCGTAAGCTCACGATTCCGTTTACAGCAATGTCTGAGGGATTAAAAACCCGATTGAAAGTCTTCTTTCTTTCGTCAGATCTATTGTTTTCCATACCGGTTCCATTGACTTTAAATAGCTTTGATAAATTTAATTTGCGTCAGAACGGATTCAAAAGGCGTGCTTATTACACCCGAAAATGCGATGTCATCTTACTTGTTCATTCTGGGTTTAGCGACCATTATGAGCAGTCTCACAGCTATCGGTAGCCACGCACCCTTTATTCAGAATTATTGGATCTAGGGAGGACCAGTGCCAACCTTCTAAGGGAAACACATCACCCATGCCTGATCTTCAAACCGCGCCAATGTCAGATGAATAACCAGAAGTCAGTGCCACGAGATAAACGCAGCATTCCTGCTGCATCCCAGACACGAACCAAGAACATTTCTTAACAAAATTCAGCACCAGTAGCTAAACACACCATTCATGACTTATCCCAGACTCTCTCCCGGACCCATATAGGATGAATGGTCAGAAGTCAGTGCCACAAACTAAACGCACCATTCATGCTACATCCGAGGCACAAACCATGCCCCTATTTCGAATCAAAATCAGCCCAGTACCCAACAAAAACACAAGTGCTGGGAAACTGCTGCCCACAAGCTGGCAGTGATGGGTCACTTCTGGCTGAAATCTTCCGCTCACGGCCCGGTAGTGGACCGTTGTTGGCAGCGCTATCCGTTGGCGAGCCATTGATGGCCCTGCAGCATCGCCGTGAATTGTGGGCCTCCAAGAAAGTGCCACTAGTAGCCCGTTGCTGGCAACCAATGCAGCACCAACAGTAGGTGGAAGCAACGGGACTGCGCGGGCGCAGATGCAACACTTGCTGTGTCTCTCATGGTACCAGTTAGTTGAAGACGGCGCTATCGCCATCGTGTTATTTTAATGGATGGTAAAAAAATCCATATGTGGAGAGGCGATATAATTTCCTAATGAAATTTTACGTCGAAGAAGATATCAGATTAAGCCGTGAAATACTAGATTATAGCCATGAAATACACCCACTACATTCCCATGAATAACAATTCATCAAATGGAGTGGATGATAAACAAGAAAAAATTTGAAACCGCTTGAAACAAATGTCCTGGAAAACCATTAAAACCACGTTTGTTGAAAAAAATAATTATACGCGTACAAAATTTACTAATTATTTGAAAGAAAAAAAGCAACGCTATGTGGTGTACTCATCCATGGGTTAAATACCCAAGATTGGGAGGAATTCGCTTCTAAAAATAACGAGAAGTAAAATAAAATATCTTTACTCTTTAAAACAAAAGTAGTTTCGGACAACGGAAAGGTAAGACACAACGTTAAAAATGTAACAGAATGTGACATGAACCCGGGTAAATATATATTTATTAAACAATCTTTTTTCAAGACGACAAGGACAGTACAAAACTTTGGAAAGCGACTCTAAGTATGTACACTCCTTGAAAATGAGTGAAGTTCCGTTAAGGCAAAAAAAAAACTATCGTTACGTTGAAAAAATTAAATTATGAATTATATGAAACTGACTTTTATGAAAAATACCTCGCAATATTGTAAAATTACAGAGGGAAGCATTCGATTACACATTGCACACGAAACAAACCGCTTTAAGCACACGCTTGAGCGTGGCAAATTTGTCCGGTCGGTAGAGAGCTCAGCTATCACACCATCACACCTGGTTCAGAAGCAAACGGGCGTTTTTCCGGTCTGTTGAGAAAATTTCCCCAGTGCGTTTATTCACAAGTTTTGTAAGGGTAGGAAAAAAATTGTAGCTTTGGGAAACTGCGGTTATCCTTGAATTTTTTTATTATTATTATGGCTACTACTGGGAAATTGGCGGACAAGATTCGGGAAGCCACCAGTTACGTCACGTGGTTGCCGGCTGCCACTACCGGCACACTAGCGAACCACATTAGGCTAGCCATCACTTCTGGCACGTGCTTGCAGGGACACTGAAGGGCCACTTGTGGCAGATACTACTGTCTGTGATGGACAACTGATGGCCCTGTTGTAGCATATGACAACTGATGGGGTGCCAACTGTTGGCCAGGTGTTGGTCTAAACTGCTGGCCGCCCGGACACTTTATTGACGGTTCGGCAGCGGCAACATAGTGCTGGGCCATTGCTGGCAGTGCTGGCTGCCAGCAATGGCCCAGGGCTGGTAAAGCGAGACCGGGGTAGATAAACACTTCAGTCATACTTGATCTGATGCTCCAAATGTGGCCCATCTCGGATGAAGGGTCAGAAGTCCGCGACATAGCTTAGTCCAAGAAAGGAAACAGGACTACTTTCAGCTCAAAAGTCAGGGCCAGTAGAAAAAACCACCATTCATGAGGAATGTGTTACACGAATCAGATCCCCATTTCCGCTCAAACTCAGCAGCAGTAGGTAAACTCACGATTCATAGCTGATCCAAGATTCCCACCCGTTTCATATCGGACGAACGGTCATTAGTCAGCGCCACAAGATAAACACGCCATTCGTGAGGCATCGGGACACGAACCGTGGCCCCATTTCGGATCAAAGTCAGCACCAGTAGATAAACACAACATTCATACTTGATCCGAAACTCCAACCCGGGTCATCTCGGATGATTCGTGAGAAGTCAGTGCAGCAATATAGCACAGCTGCATCCGAGACATGAACCAGGGCTCCATGTCGGATCAAAAGACAGCGCCAGTAGTTAAAAACACCATTCATACTTGATCCGACACTCCAACCCGGGCCCATCTCGTATGAACGGTTATTAGTCAGTACCACAAGATAAACACACCATTCATGCAGCATCGGATGTACGAACAAGAATCCCATTTCGGATCAAAGGTCAGCTCCAGTAGATAAACACATCATTCAAACCTTATCCGAGAATCCAACTTTGGCGATCTCGAATGAACGGTCAGAAATATGCGCCACAAGAAAAACCAAGCATCCATGAATCATCCAGGATTCCAAGTGGGACATTTCGAATGAATTATGAAATGATAACGCCTCACGTTAGTCACAGCACATCGGGATTCGAACCAGTACCCATGTCAGACGAGCCCTCGGTCATTTGGGTGGAAATGTAAGAATCTTGCACACAACAAAAAAACAAAATTGAGGACTGTTATTGCAACATAGATGGAATTGTTGCTAAAACGTTCAAATTTTTCTTACATGATTTTCAGAAATGTCGAGAAAATTTAAAAGGGAAATTAATTTTTCTTCTGCGTACTCCAGAACCAATTTAGATTGTATCATTTTTTTCTGAAAATTCGGATATAATTACGCTTTAATTTAAAAAAAATTAAAAGTCCAATTCAATTTTTTTCCTGAAAATTTGATAAAATAATTAAGAAAATTAACAGTTCATTTTTATACGTAAATATTGCATTATAGACACCTAAAAAAAGACCCTCAGGGACCCATAAGCTGCTAAGGATTAAAAAACAGGGTGTGGTGACTAACGGCTTTTAATCCTGCTCATTTCCTGTCCGCGGATTACCTTCAGTTCGCATATATAATTTCTCGGTAACAACGTATTGTTTGAAGGTGCGGAACTGTTTTAGACCACTGAGTGAAAGTATACCGTTGTGCCCCACGGAGTAACAGTCTCAATCGTTTAAAACTGACCGGAGCTCTAAAGGATTGTTGAATAGAGACTCTAAGGATTTTAAAGAAAATATTCAAGGTATTGTTTGTTTTTTATTGTATAACTCATAATGAATGTTTCCCAAATATATATATGTATGTATATTGAATAATTCCATTTTGGATAACCTGAACATTCGATATTGTGATCCATATTGGTCAAAGTCAACATTTGGATACTGTGATCCCATTTTGGGTAACGTGAACATTGGGATACTCTGTTCTCATTTGGATAACGTGAGAATTTGGATAATGGAACGACATTTTGGATAATATGGGCACTCATTTTTTTTTACTTTTAACTTCACAGTTGCTATTGAATACTATTACAAAGTATTCAAAAAACAACTGTGACGGGAAAAATGAAGGCTGTATTGATAATTTTTATTCTAGCTCTCATAATATTTCCTTTGTGCAGAAAATGTACAATGGCATTCGTTGTCGAGGATTTTTAGCACATCTATAAAAAAAAGATCCTGCGTATCTTATCGGTTCGTCCGTCCGTCCGACTGTGAACACCAAATCTCTGTAATTATTAGTCCGATTTTGAATATTATCTTTGCGTTGGAAAGCTTGGATTGTGCGAATCATGATCCTTCATGTCGTTTTTTTTCATATGACTCGCAATTTTGCCCCGAGAGAGGTAAAGTTGGATAACGTCGAATTCGAAACACGTTTTGTTCCACATTCAAATTACGTTTTATTCCATATTCGAAATACGTTTGATTCCATATTCAAAATAAGTTTTATTCCATATTCGAAATAACTTTTATTCCATATTTCTAAACATCTGATAAAAAAATTATTTTGCCTTTCCATTCAATTTATGTCTAATGCTATTTTAGGTGTAGTCACTTTTTCAAGTTACGCATAGATTTTCCTCTAGTGGAGCCTAAATTTAAATTGAGTTTTTCCCGATATCTCTGCTTCTAAAACTCGGAATTGAAACATTCTTTCTGCAGAGGAGACAGCTCCTGACGGGAGATCGTTTGGATATGGTTTCTAGTTTTTTGGTAAAAATGGTTTTTCGCCCAGGGAACGTAAGCAATATTTTCTGCTTCTGGTGCATTTTCAGCAAAATCAGAGCATTTAAAATTTTAAAATCTCGATTGAAAAAATTCTTTCGTGGGCTGATACATTCACGTCGATAAACCTTTTCCGAATATATTCTTCTTAAAACAATGCATGATTTCCAAGGCCGCCCATGAAGTGTTGGGGGGGGGTTCGGGCTCGAGCCCCCTAGCAGTTGATGTAGCCACATTTTTGATAAATTTAAAACACTAAAATAGACGAAACCTTTTTTAAAAATAATAAGATATTAATGATTGATTGTATCAATTATTTTTCTTGTATTTTAGTGTCTTGTACATTTACTAAAATGTCTGACAACCTTGAAGGAGATAAGAATTTTTTTACCCCCCTTCCCCCCACACACAAAATTTCTCATATGGGCGTCACTGATTGGTTTCTCCGCCAGATCGCGTAGATTTATATCTTATTTTTGTCAATATCTCTGGTTCTAAGAGTCCGATTTAAAAATCCCTTCTTTGTTTGATAGAATTTGTGGTGGAAAATGTTTTCCATATGATTTAAGAATTTTCAAGTAATTCATAGACTTTCCGCTAGGCGGCGTAAAGGTAAAGAGCGTTTTTCCGATATCTCTGCTTTTAAAACTCCGATTTGAAGAATTCATTTTTTTTATTAGAGGTTTAACGACAACTGTGAGAAACTCAATGGGACTTAAGCAGTCGCCCGTCCCTAATTCGGGCCACTGGTTCCAAGAAAAGGAGAGAAGCAGGTCCGTAAGACAAACGCAACATACATGCCCTACGGGGATTCGAACCCGGACCCCTTTCGGACGAATGATGAGAAGACATCGCTTTGACCACTGCGGCGGCGAAATCCCTTTTGCACCGGATACAGCTCCTGATGGAAAGTGCTTTGCATATAATTTCCAATATTTGGTAAACAATGGCTTGGCTGTCAGGGGGCGAAAGAGTTAATTTCTACTTCTGATGCGTTTCCAGCAAAATCTGAACTTCTAAAATCGCAATTGAAAAAATTCCTTCTTCGGCTGATACCGCTCACATCAAAAAACCTTTAGGAAGTACTTCCTTCCTAAAACGCGCGTTTTAATTCCTTCCTAAAACAATGCGCGTTGAGCCAAGTGTCATCATACGAATGACACATGGCTCCAAATCCAACAAGTTACGTCTAACTGTAGTTGGATTTGGCTTAATTTATTAGGAAGAGCGTGTTTGAGCCAGTTGTGCTGTTTTCACGTAAGTTGAGAATGTCGCATGTGGGTTCAGAGTAAACACGCAATACAGTTAAAAGAAAAAGTTTTTGTTCATTTGTTTTTAGCACGTCTTTTGTAAAGAAGACCGTGATTCTGGTATCGGGTTGTCCGTCTGTATGTGCTCACCATATCTCTGCAACTATTAGTCCGATTTGAAAAATTCCTTTTGCATTGGAAAGCTTGAAGAATGCGAATGATGAACCTTTTATTTCGTTTTTTTTTTTTACAATGCTCAATTTCGCCGCTAAAGGGCCTAAATGGAGATGATATCGAATTCAAAATACATTTTATTCCATATGTGTGCCCTTAACATCCGACTGAAAAATTATTTTACCTTTCGATTCCACTTATGTCGAAGGGTATTTTAGGTATAGTCACTTTTTTAAGTTAAGTATACATTGTCGGCTAGGGAGCGTAAAAGTAAATTGTGTTTTCTCCGATATATCTACTTCTAAAACTCCGATTTCAAAAACATATTCTTCAGCGGATAAAGGTCCTAATGTAAATGTTTTCCATTTATTTCTAATTTTTAGTAAGCAATGATTTGGCGACCAGGGGGACGTAAGTGTTAATTTCTGCTTCTGATGTTTTTGCCACAAAATCTGAGCTTCTAAAATCTCGACTGAAAAATTCATTCATGGAGCGATACCACTCACGTCGATGAATCTTTTCGGAATATTTTCTTCTTAAAATAGTTCATGGTTCCTCGGCCAGGGGGTGTAGATGTATATCGTATTTTTGCCTATACCTCTGCTTCTAATTATCCGATTTGATAAATTCCTTCTTTATTGAATAGAGTTTTCGGCGCGACAAATTTTTCATATCATTTTAAAATTTTCAAGTAATTCGTGGACGTTTCATTAATGGCCGTTATGGTAAATGCGTTTCCCCCGATATCTCTGCTACTAAAACTCCGATTTGTATCGAATACAGCTCCAAGCGGGAAATATTTTTCATATAATTTATAATAATTGTACTTCAATTTCGCCAAATTAAAGTACAATTCTCGCTTGGCTTCCATAGGACGTTTTCTGGATTCAATTCTCATCATACTGACAAGAAACGGCAATTTTCGCACTATCCCTAAAACATTTTTTTGGCCAATTGTCCGAACTGTTTTTCAGCCAGAAAATCCTAAATATTTCTTAATGGTAATGGGCCGGCCTTGTGCGGACTGGCCCACCCGGTGGACCATTCGAGAAATGGTCCACTTTCTCGTATTTCTCTCTCTCTTTTTTTATTGGAGGTTTAACGACCACCGTGAACAACTCAGTGGCCTATAAGCAGGCGCTCGGCCCTAATTTAGGACCACTGGCTCCAGGGGAGGGAGAGAGCCAAACACTACATCCATGCCTGACCGGGAGTCAAACCCGAACTCATCTCAGACGAATGATCAGAAGCCATCGGTTAGACCACTGCGCCACAGGGGTGGCCGTATCTTCTTTGTTTGGAAAGAACGAATAATTATTTTGGCACTTATGAACGGTGATGTAGTTCTAATTAGAAAAGTGCCTTAGCGGTAAACTGATTAGGCAAAAAAGATTCAAAGGTTTTAGGAACATTTGTGAATTCTGATTTGCTATTCCTACTGCTTCGTATATTTTATAAAAATGTTATTATTAATTACTTTTACTTAAAACGCTTAATTTGAGTAATTTTTAGTGAAGGGAAGAAACGTTGTTTGTTAGTCAGATCTTAAAGATGGTGAGTGTTTTTTAGGTTATTTTCTGTCATTTCACACGATTCCAAATGTCCAATGTGATTATTATGAGTCACATAGAATAGATTTAACCACGTAATACAGTCACGCTAAAAATACAACTGCTATTGTCACATCTATTCAGTGTGACTAATAAGCCCTTTCCCTAATATTCTGATGTAAATGAAAGAGATATATTTGTTGTGTTATTCTTAAGGAATCAGATAAAGGATAGCTTAGTAAAAAAATTTTCGCACGCATTAAACTCTTATCATTTAGCTTTAATGGATACTTTATAATTTTTCTCTACAGTTTTTTCTCAGAGCTATTCTAATTTTGAGGATTGAAGTCTAGACAATAGACTTTGTTCTCTTTACGCCGTCCCGGTGGCCGAATTGTAGGTTGCTGGTTAGTGGTCTGGGTTCCGCATATAGCCTGGGTATCGCGCCTTCCCCGCTCAAAATCAGAGACTGTCAACGGCATACAGCCCTGAGAGCAGGTCACGGTGAAAGTTATACCAAGATACAAACAGCCTTCTCTTTACCCTTACCATTCGTGAGATGTCCTGTTGTGTGATCCCACGGTATAATTTCATATTTGTAATGCAAATATTTCGAATGTGATTGCATATAAAACACAGTATTTGCTTTTTTCGAATACCTGATCATCGAAAAAAAATGTTTTCCCACATCTGCAACCACCTCACTACTAAAAGTACCTTGGCGCCCCTACGCCTAGAAAAATAGTGCCTTAGCTCCACTAAATCACGCTAAGGCTGTTCTACACCCCTGCTTTTGATTAAGAAATGTTTACTTCATTTGAGCTTTATGTGTTTAAAATGTTATTGTCTTAGAAAAACAATTGTCGTTTCATTCGATCGACATATGTGTTGGGTGTTATATTGGCCGTTCGCTCTAAAATGACAAAGCAAAATTTTTCCTACTTCAGTAATACATTTGCCACCGGACCATGCACGCTGTTGTAAATAAATTAAGGTAACATATAAATAATTAAGGTTGGAGCCAAAGGGTCATTGGTACGACCTACCTTCCCTTTGAAATCTTGAAGGAGACACAAGTAACAATTTTGATGGTCCATCATCTCCACACCCTTACCCACATACTGACACAGAGCACAAAGCGATTCTCCAGCAGAGATATTCCGATAGCCGCACCCCCACCCTTACCCACATACTGACACAGAGCACATAGCGATTCTCCAGCAGAGATATTCAGATATCCGCACCCCCACCTCTCTTTCATCTTAAAAGGAACAACGATTTACTGGTACTGGTACATGGATCAAAGTGGTATTTTATGAATCAAAATAATGGGTAGACTTAAAAAAGGCGTCTATTGAAGGATGCGGTACGAATACCGTTGAGCTGTAGATGACCAGTTACCTAATAAATATGATTATCTGATGCAACTCCCCGTTTTGAGTATGGTTTGTAGGTTACATTCAGTCACATGAGTGGATTTTTAAAACTATTTCTTAAATCTCTGATAAAATTTGTTCACGACTAAATTAGTTTTTTAATGCATATTTCAGGGGTTCTCTTTCATCCAGGAGTTAAGAGAATTTCCTTCATGCGGAAATTTCAGAGCTCCATTGGTTGATACTTCTATTACTACAAATTTCAAATACGAAAATGGCAATACCATATAATTTGTTACCTGTCTGTGTTTTCAAGTGTGAATTCCTTTGCTAATATTAAGATTTAGTAAAAGTAGATATTAATTCCTATTTTCCTCAGCGCAGTTTCTCATTTATTAAATCAAATAATAAATTAATTGATAATATTTAGTGGCGACAAATGTAATTTCTTTCAACAATGTGGACAGGTAGGTGGCCTCATCTTTTACTGTGCCTTTACAGGTTAGACGTGCCGACCCCCAAACACGTTATCTCCGAGACCTCATGCTCTGATGTAGATGGAATGGGCACTTGTGCCTCGGGCAATCTTCCAGGTCCTCATTGCGTTCATGCTAAGCAGTTTCGTCGCTGTCATCCAGGCCAACGATGGATATTCCCAATATTTGGTAGGTGGTCATATTGTTCTGATACGACCGTGTATAAGATTATTGCTTCGCGAGAATCATACTGTCGTAAACTTGAAACACTTTTCCAGTGTTTTAAACATCTCCGAAATATTAAGAATGTTTTCATTTTCGAAAGAACATTTAATGACGTGCCCTCTTTTTCTTTGAGGGTAGATGTATGTCTTTTTCATTTATTCCCAGGCAAAATCTTACTGGGCCAGAACTCAAACAAGTGCTACCAGCAGTTCCCTAGCACTATTTTGCCGGTGACTGAAAACATTAAAACGTCTCGTTGTCCAACACATGGGCCAGCAGCGGGCCAACACCTGCACTACCACCCGTTTTCATATGCAAAAAGGTGACATCAGTTATCCATCGCAGGATAAGATCAGAAGAAAAATATAAAACAATCACAGATTAACTGATAGTTCGCGTTTCACAATTCTTCAACATTTCTCAGGAAGTGTCATTTATTTTTTACCAAGTGGCTCAGTGCCTGCCATGTTTGGATAACATCACTATTTTGCTGGACAACGACATTAGAACTCCTCGACGTTTCCCGGTCAGTACCATTGTTTTTCTCCACGTTGTCGGGCGCTCCGGCGTTAGATTTTTCACACGAAATTTTATTTTGTAACGTCACAAGACTGGGGAAATTTTCTTTTCCGATCTGAAAAATGCACTCTAGGGATCAAGGTAACCCAGGACCAATGACTGGCTGCCTGATTCCAAAGCAGGCGTCCTAACCACCATACTGCATTATCAGTTGCCGAACATGCTTTGAAGGTGAACCTCTTTCCTGCGCGGTGTGAAAATCAGACACCTTTTAATTTTTACAATATCACAAAATATTTTTCGTAAATATCTGCTTAATAAAATTTTAAATTCATGTTTTCAGCGTAACGATTTTTTTTTTATTTTTTACATTGAGGGAACTTCACTCATTGTTAACAAGTGTGCCAATTGAACGACGTTTTTTCGAAGTTTAGTGCTCTGCTTGTGTCTTAAAACGTGATTATTTAATTGGTTCATTTATGTGTTCATCTCATCTTCTGCTTGAATGTTGTGACTGTTCCTATTGCTTACATGTGTCTCCCTCAGCTTTTAAAACGTCGCTGTCTTAATGAAACGTCAAAGTAAAACTGTTTACATCATTACGTTGCAATTAAAAGAAAACGATTATCTTCTCAGTAAACAGACCACATTTTGGAAAGAAGTCTATCCCAGGTTTAAATACGCTAAATATTATTAGATGGAAACTAATATCGTTGCTAAGAACATGGTGATTAAAATATAAAACAAAATATCGTACGCTTCATTTTCTTGAACCATTATAGTAATAATTTTCGAGTTGCTTCTGATCATGCGCAATCTTGCTGTTTGCACCTTGTGCTTTTGTTGCTTCGATTTCCAGTTTTGGAACACTGTTGGCGCTACCTTAAGGGCCCGTAATTCGCAGCGATGGATAGGACCATCAACGGTATGTTAGAGACGCCAGCTGATGGTGCTGGCACCAACGGATCGCTACCGTACTGTGAACGGCAGATTTCAACCCTCAGTGACTTATCATTAGCAACTGGGCGTGATGGGTCACTCCATTTTGTGATATCGAGAAAAAAATATCAAAGGAACACAACGAAAAATATCATTCGTTTACTACCTCATGCAACACATGATCGAAGTCACTTCCACAATTTCCACGTACGAAGTAAAATATAGGATGTTATCGGTCAGTAATGAAATAATTAACTATGTTTCCGAACTTTGGTACAACATCCGTTTATTTTTATTGGTGTAGAACAAACCGATATAGTTCGCTCACCAACGGGCGTCTTTTGCAAGGCTGATTGATACTAACCTATACGGTGAGAACTAACAGTAAACGTTAACATTTGAAATTATATACTTGCTTTGAATCAGAGGAGTAGCCAAATCGCAGTGGACCTCGGGTCCGAACCCCCATTTGAGGGTGGATTGAGTACGAACTTAAAGTGATTCATATACTATGTATATATGGAACTTTTACCAATGAACCAAAACCATGGACCCCTCCCCTTTAAATATATAATTGATTTGAGTTAACTCAAATTGTGTGAAAAATGGGAAAAGTGCACTTTTCCCATTTTTTGCACAATTTGAAGTTAAATCAAAGCATTTATATAATTTCAAATGTTAACGTTTACTGTTAGTTCTCTCCGTATAGGTTAATATCAATCAACCTTGAAAAACCTACCTTTTGGTGAGCGAAAGCTGGTCTATGTCAGTTTGATTTACAACAATAAAAATCAATAGATGTTGTACTAAAGTTAATTAATTTGGTGTGTTCGTCCTCATTCATTATTGTTTATCTAAATATTTTTCTGTTTACTTTCAGAAATCTTGAAATTAACTGCAGCTGCAACAGAATGAGTCCTAGGCAAATCCCCAAGTTGGAAAAACTGTGTTTGAGGAACGTTTACAAAGACGTCTTTCGGCATGGCACAAAATTTCGCGAAGATCCGATGGATTATTGGAAATTCCGTAAGTATTGAATTTCAAACAATGCATTTTGCATTCAAAGTAAAACTACAACTCATTCTAAAGCTTTATTAATGTTGATATTTTAGGTTTGTAACGTAAAAGCTGCACATAAAGTGGTTTAAATTACGTATAATAAAATAAGCCATTTTTAGAGATAACATAAGGTAGAAATACAAATTCTGTTTCAATAGATGGGCTAACTAACGATTGTTATCGTGTTATTCGAATTTTGTTGCGGGCGTATTTATATACAGGCAATGGCACTCGCTGGAGGAAATTACAGAAAGCCCTAAACGTATCAAGGAATGGTATTAATGCTTATACAGTTCGTTAGTACAACATCAACGCTTTGATTATGACAAACTTCATGCACCACACTGCTCCAAATAATTACGGGAGCGTGGAACTTTGGCGACAGCCTGGAAAACGAAATAACCTAGCTTTTTTGCGGAAAACATCACATTAGGGCGGCCATGGATTGATGGTCTGGGCAAGCATAACTATCAACGAACAGTTGGACTAGTACGTCATCTGGCGACTCAGAAATATACAGCCGATTGTTTGAAACTTATTGTCATACCGTATGCTGCAGCCGTCGTTGATTCGCTCCTTTTCATGCAACATAACACTCGACATTATACAGCTAGTATAGTGGATAGGATGCTTCAAGAGGGAGGAATCGAGTGCATGGAGTGCCCTGCATGCTCCACTGAGTCACACCCTATTGAACATGCCCAGATCGCACTGGGCAGACGCTTTGCAACTAAGCTAGCAACTTCATTGAGTTTTCGTGAACTGGAAACTTCACTCAATGAGGAGTGGCAAAGTGATCCCCCAAAAGCTCCTGGATAACCACATCAATACCATGCCACACAACACAAGTGTGCAGCTCTCTTTGCAGTTCGAGGGAACCATAGACCTACTAGAGGACGGTTACCACCTCAAAAATTCACTTTTTCTTCTTGCACAAATATGCATATATTTCTGTAAAGCACATCACATCATGTGCATTAAATGATAATATTGCATAAAAATTAGTTAAAATGCTTTTCTTTTCCCACATTACTGAATATTCTACTGTAACTTACATAAAAAATTATTTTTTACGTCAACAACGTCAATCACACATGTTTTTCCTTATAATATATCTTGCTCCCCTAATTCTTTTGAGCAGTGTATTAACGCATTATTTGTTTGTGAACCTGTTGAAGCCGCCCCTGTGGCGTAGTAATCTAAGAGATGGCTTCTGATCATTCGTCCGAGACGGGTCCGGATTCGGATTCCAATGATACATGGATGTTGTATTTGTCTTACGGCGCTGCATCACTCGCTTCCCTGGAACCAGTGATCCTAAATTAGCGACGGGCGACTGAGTTGCTCACGGTGGGCGTGAAATCTCTTTTAAAAAAACCAGTTGAAAAGGATATCTGTTCATTTATCTTTGGGACTAGGAGAACCCTTCTCATATCAAACAGTAGTAATTATGAAAATATTTTCATTTATTGAGATTTCTCATATCAGAATTTCACTATTTAAGTGGTCTAACTTTGAGTCCGTATTTCACATGATATTTGAGTTTTCAAAAGTCTTATAAAATATTAAATTTGCCACTTCACGTGGATGTGAATTTTACTTTCCTGTGAAGAAAGGTGAGAAATATTGCCTGTCCCAACTTTGTGCATTGTAAAAGAAAAAATAAAGTAAAACATTCCGCCTACCCACGAGAAATAATGCGTTCTATATCTGTGTATTTTGGCGTCGACAACATTTCAGCCCTCTTCCGACTTTTTGAAACGGAGATACCGTGTGCATTGATCGTCGGACTGATAAAACCTGAGATACATATAAACTGAGCAATTTACCCTTTCTTTTGAGCTTCTGTTTCTTATGTGAATTTTGTTATTCCTGGATTCGAATTTCTTATTGAGCGACACAATATTTTAACTTTATGTTATTCTTAAAATACTTTATATAAATATTATTTGTGTCTTTTTCTTTCTTTACTTAATGTCATATTTGCACTCAAAAACGTTTCTGCCCATGTGGCAATAACTTGAAGTAAATCAAAATGTTAATAAAACGAGTCTGCGTGAGGTGTGTGATAAGTGACCCCATATTATTTAGAATTAAAAATCATGTGATTCAGTTCTATATTTCCACGGTAGATCTTTTGAGAGTGTTACTTGCCACACACGACTGCGCAAACTGTAACTCCAAGAAAGGATATCTCAATTCAAATGACATTTATATCACAGATTCCTAATTTACAGGAGATAACTGATTACATTTGCAGAAATATGCAAGGGTTTTTCGCTTCAAAACTCTGTATCGTGTGAAGCCAACTCGAGCAACAACAACAGCCTCAACACGAAGTGGTATTGAATGGAAGACTTTTTTAATGTCGTCGTGGGAATCCTACCAGTCTGCACTCATGCGAGGCCAGAGTTCATGTATGCATGGTGACTGGTCAGTCGTTTAGCAACCATGCCCCAAACATGTCCGGTAGAGGACATATCTGGCGAATGTGCAGGCCAGGGAAGAAGTGTTATCTCCTGGGCATAGAAGAGGTTTTGTACATTCCGGGCCACATTTGGCACAGCTATGCGCTGCTCCAATATAGCACCAGCAACTCTGTAGGAAGGGTATTACCACTGCCTCTGAAACATTCCTGGTATATTTCTAGCTTTTGAGCGTTCCCTCAATACGTATCAGACGAGATCGCGATATGAACCCAATGGCGCACCAAACAATTACGCTTGGTGTTGGGCCGGTATGACGCCACAAAATGAGCGCTGAAAGCTGTACATCAACACCACGCCTTCGAACACGTAAGCGACCGTCATGGTGAAGCAAGCTGAATTATGACGTCACAAAACATGACATGTTGCCAATCAGAGCGCAAATGTACGTGTTCGAAACCATATTGCAGCTTGAGACGTTCACGGTTAAAAGGCAAACGAATGCGCACTGATCGGCGCTAGCGACCAGACCCTGTTAAGCAGACGACGGCAATCGAACTGTGATAGACGAAAAACTCTGACAACGCTGCGACAACACCTTGGATGACACTGCGCGATGTGTCTTTGAAATAAAGTAGAGGTGGTTCTCATTTCATGCAGTTGGAGCCGAGGATGGACTGGTGGTCAACTTTCGTGACTGCCGCGGGGGAACGTCAGGTTCGATTCCCGGCAGGGACGAAGGCTCGAACCACTAAATATCCGCTGTGCTTCGGATAGGCACGTTAAGCCGTCAGGCCCCGAGTGCTGGCCTCCCGGTAGTAAATAAGGGCGTCCTCTTCCCCCTTTCTGCCTTGCTTTCGTGTCAGTTTCCTATCGGGCACTCCATTCCAAATTTCGTTGCTTCCTATTTCTAAGCGTTGTTTAAGACCAGGGGTCAGATACTCTCTTCCTAAAATCCTTTCCATATGACCTGACCTGACATTTCGCGCAGTCGAGCGATATTGCGGTTCGCTCTCGGATTTCTGAGCGTCGGAGCCTCGTCTGTCCACTGATGTAACCATCGCAACACTGTACTGACGCATCTTTCCGTACGACTGGCAGATTTGCGATAACAAAATCCAGCTTCTCTCATCTAAATGATTCTTCTTCGCTCAATGTCTGTCAAATGCTCAAAATTAAGCCGTCTACAACGGGGCACAGTGAGACACAAGAAACACGCTTTCGATTTAACGTCGGCTTTTTACTGATTGCTGCATCTCATTTGACCCAGCTCGTTATAACCGAGACCAGAGAGTTGCGATGCTCCAAACCTGCATGAGCATTTTCACTGACATTTTATCATTTTCAGACCCCAACCTGATGTACGTATTCTGTAAGTTTCAAACTGAAACCAGCAGCGTTCATGGTACTGCAATTTTCACAAACAGTAGTGTACTAATGTGAAGGTTTCAGTGTAACAAAAGATTTGATCTGTTTAATGTTAACCAAAGTGTTCTTAACACCATTTATTATGGTAAGAGCAAGTCCAGGATACTTGATGTCTTGGAAAAAATCAAGTAATAAATAAAAAAAAATGCTAATCTAGATCTGTTGTGTAGTGAACTTGAGAGCGTTAGAATTCTGAGCTTTTAGATGTTTGTGAAAAAAGTTCTTAACCCTGGGCATTACAAGTTAGAAATTTAGTCCACACGCATAGCAGGAAACTGGAAGAAGGAAAAGAGTGGGGAATGGAAATTGTTCCTTCAATCCTTTTCACTCTACCGAATGTTTAGAATTTATTTAGCAAACCAACAGAAGTATCAATTTCATTAAGTTCAAATTGATGCCATAATTTAATTTTAAATAGCTAGAAAATGAGGTTTATATTTCCCCTGAAAGAATAGCTCAAGTTGTGCTTAAGCGCACACACATACTACACCGAAGAGCCAAAACATTACGATCAACGTATCATATCGCAAATTCTAGCAACTACAGGTAAGTAACAGCTCGTGCGAAAGTCATGAAACTGTATAAATAGTACCTGATCCTGAGCTCTGTCATTGAGTAATTTTTCGTATTCTCAGAGATGGTAAATGTGACAGCGGGCTTAAGTGAGTCTGACAAAGGACAAATTGTAATGGCCTGGTAGTTAGGCCAGAGCATTTCCGAGACGGCAAAGGTTGTGGTGCACACACAAACACAAACATGTGCGCGCTCTCTCTATCTCGCACACACTCACTGTTACACACACACACACACACTCACTCGCACACACAAACACACACAGGCTGCCATAGTTAGTACATTTAAAATATAGTCCGGGAAGGGAAATATACGTCGAACCTCCGTTAAGATGTGGGCCGACCGCGGCTCCTCAATGTTAGTCTCGCCTGCGAAAAGCTGTTTTCATGGCCCGTGGTGGACTACATTCTATTAGGCAGATGGTCATATTGTTTTTCTCATGGGTGTATTGCATGGTACAATGCATACATGCTGGTGAAGAATTTGGATACTGTGCAGAATCCTAGGGAACTAGGTTTCTCTCAATTAATGCCTGCAAGGCATTTTTCATATGAGTCTACTGTCAAGTTAATATTAATTTATTAAGTTGAAACATAATTTAGTATAAATCGAAACTACTAATTTTTTTTTCTTTTCAGAGCTTTTGTTTTCGCACGACATTGTGAAAATGATTGGTGCAAACCTTGGCAAGATGGTATCAACAGGAATTTCCAATGGAAATTACACTAAATCCGTGGAAGAATTCTCAGACTTCATCTTTAGCAAATTTGTTAAGATGATTGACGAGCCTATAGGTGGATTCAGTCCAGAAGTTCTAACGGCGATTTCTCGTAACTGCAAGGTATGCTTTTTTATTTAATGTTATGTGAAACGGAATCAGGGGTTGTTCTAAAGATTTCGCTTTTTTATGTACCTGGGTAAACATGGGCGTACTCTTGACTTAAAAGTTGGAGTTGTTGGCGTCGGTTTTTCTGAAATTGCCAATCGAGTATTAAAAAAAATATTTTTTGATAGATTCTTTTTTCCAGTAAATAAGTGAAATGTTTAAAAATTATTTTCATTTTCGCGGTTTTATAATATATAAAAGCTGGATGAAGGCAAAGCAGTTAATGAGCAGTAGCGGCTCGTCCAATGAAGTGCCACTTCACCCTAAATTTATAACACAAAAAAAAAAAATATTTGAATAATTTGGCGGGTTCATAGAAATAGTGACCTTTTTGTTTTCAAGAATGATTTCTGGAAACTGCTGTGGCTTTGAAACGAAGGTTCTCACGCCTATGAAAGCAAGATAGATGTGTGAGCACGCTTTTTTAATGGACATTACGAGTTTACGAGAAAAAGGCGACTTCGTAATATTTGAAGATACAGTACCAATAAAAATTGGAAAGGGAGTGAGACAAGGTGACACCATGTCTCCCAAGCTATTTAATGCTACATTATAAAATGTCTTTCAGTCAATGAACTGAAGAAAACAAAAGGGATGAAGACTAATGGAGGTTATTTTACTCACCTTTGTTTTGCTGATGACATAGTCGTTTTTGCAACTACCCCTTCAGAGCTGCAGATTACGATCCAAGAACTTGCGGACAAGAGTAAAGAAGTGGTATTAAAAATGAACTTTCAGTAGACAAAAGTGATGTACAATGCTTATACAAAAAACGAAGATTTGTGAATTGATGGGGAAAAGCTGGAGAAAACCGATACCCACATTTATCTTGGGCAACAGATATCTAATGAGCGTCACATTGATGAAGAAATTAATCGGCGTATAAAACTTGGATGGGGAGCTTGTGGAAGAAAAAATACAACTGTTAAAAGCAGTATGCCATTATGTCGTACAAGAAGAATGTTTAATCAATGCATCCTTCCAGTGCTTACGTATGGAGCAGACACGGACGCTAACTAAAAAAACGTACAAAGACTGCAGACAACTCAAAGAAGCGTAGACAGATGCTTGCATGGTGTAACCAGGAACGATAAGAAGAGGAACTCGTGGATTAAGAAAATGATCTATTCAACACACTTGGCACAGAGTTTCTGGAGTTTTTTAACCCTTCCAAAAAATTCTGAAGTCTCATCACTCAAATACTGCTCTGCTGCTGATATCACCTCCGAATCATTCGAGAAATTATTCCGTTTCAATCTTTTTAAAGTTTGGGAACCGAAAAACAGTAAACCATCCGTTGGAGAAGTGCCTATTGGGTAGGGTGCAAATTGTTAGGGTTTAAAAGGATACATACAGGGTGCATAGGAAAGTGTCTTTAGCCTGAAATAACTTCCGAACGGAGAGAGGTACAGTTATGAAAGTGAGACAAAATTGTAGTAAAGTGTGTACTACCAATCGAATGCAACCGATAGCATAGCTCCTAGTGGCGAAATGCGGAAGTTAGCCCTTGCAAATCGAAACCAAAAAGAGATAGAGCAAAATTTCCAATCAGAAAGTTGTAGAGAATCAATTATTTAGTTCAAAACGACATTTGTTTCACGCGGATAAGATAAATTGTCGCCTGAATACCCTAAAATGTTCGAAATCGATGCGCGACGATTCGAATCTGCATATTCACATTTCGCATATGTAGCCGTATGCAAATGCAGATTGAGACGTTTACCGTACCTACGATATAAAACCAGTAGCAGGATGTACCCTGATCAGAAGTTTAGGTCTACTACGCTGTGTCAGAATGGCGAGCTTCACTCTCTCCCAATATTGTAAAATGGTGCTTATTTACGGTGCTCCACCTTACCGAATTACTAAACCGACACAACGACCACTACTGGGCGATGGAAAATCCCTCGAGGGAACGATTCACTAAACATCATGTCCGTTGGTCCAAATGTGGTGCGGTATTAGGAAGAACCGCTTAGTGGGACATGTGTTCTAAGAAGGCACATTAAACGGACAGAGATACCTCCAACTATTACAGGAAATCATACCTGACTTTTTAGATGACATTCCCCTTTCCGCATTACGTTCTTTGTGGTTCCAACACGACGTTTTGAAAGAGCGAGGGAATAAGAACTGACTTTTATCGAATATGAAAAAGCCTTTGATTCGTTGAAACCATCAGCAGTTACAATGGCTCTGAAATCCTGAGGTATTGAAGATGCATACATTAATATTATTAATAACATCTATAAAAATGCAAGAACAAAGTTTCGGCTGTTTGAAAATACAATACACATAAAAATTGGAAAGGGGGTGAGACGTCGTTTTGGAACCACAAGGAACGTAATCTCTCCGATGCTTTTTAGTGCCACATTGGAAAATGTCTTTCAATCACTGAACTGGGAAAACAATGGGATAAAGATTAATGGAGATTATCTAACCCACCTTCGTTTTGCTGATGACATAGTCATTTTTGCAACTACCCCATCACAGCTGCAGAGTATGATAAAGGAAATTGCTGACAAGAGTAAAGAAGTGGGATTAAAAATGAACTTTCAGAAGACAAAAGTGTTGTTCAATGCTTTTACAAGAAATGAAGATTTATCGATTGATGGAGAAAAGCTGGAGATAACAGACACGTACGTTTATCTTGGACAGCAGATATCAAGTGAGGGTCGCATTGATGAAGAAATTAATCGGCTTACAAATATTTGCCTGTAGAGGTTTTGGAAGAAACAGCATAATTTTCAAGAGCAATATGTCATTATGTCTTAAAAGAAAAGTGTTTGATCAATGCATCCTTCCAGTGCTTAGGTATGGTGCAGAGACGTGGACCTTAACTAAAAGAGACATACAAAATCTGCAGACAACACTCTGAAGCATGGAGAGGTGTATGTTTGGTGTAACTAGGAGAGACAAGAAGAAAAACTCGTGGATCAGAAAAATGGCAAGAGTGGAAGACATCATGATCAGAGTTAAATCCCTGAAATGGCAATGGGCTGGACATACTGCCAGAAGGACAGACCATCGATGGACAGTCGATATTTTAGATTGGATTCCAAAGAACCGGAAAAGACCCAGAAGAAGACCACATGAGAGATGGGTGGATGAAATTCGAAAGTATGCAGGAGTGACACGGAGGAGACTGGCACAAGACAGACCGTTGTGGAGGAAACTTGGGGAGACCTTCGTCCAGCAGTGGATTGATAATGATTGACGATGCTGCTGCTGCTGATGATGATGATGATGATTAGTCCAAAATACAGTCGCCATCGTTTGCCACGACCTGCTTCCATAGTCTGCGCAGCTGTTAGATACCGTCCCTGTAGAAATGTGTCGTCTTGGACGCAAAGAATTGCGTCCAAGACGGAACGATGTCGATGCGCGTTCGACATCGTCCCGGTTGATGTACCGCTGTCCGTCGAAGATGTGCTACAAAAATCTGGCAGCCATTTGGGAGCAATGTCCGGGAAATAGGCTGGGTGCAGCCGCAGCTTCAGCACAGGTCCTTGACCTTGTGACAGGTCACCAGTGCTGTGTGAGCTTTCTGTCCATCGTGCTGTAAGTGGGTGCCCTTACTGTTCAGCAGTGCTTGTCGTCTCGAATTTAGCAATGCATGCCCATCGTCGAGCTGATGTCAGTTCACATCGCAAGCGATGTTGGTGTTTTGCCTTGAAGCAGCAAAGAAAGTACGACGTCCCGCATATCCAAACAAACTGCTGAAACTTATGTAGGTGTAAGCTGGAATTGGGGAGCGCGATAGGCTCTTGTTTTGGGTCCCACCACCGTTTCCAGGGTCTGACATTTTCTTACAGGACCCGTTTCTCGTCACCTGTCACAATGCGGTTCACGAACGGTTCAACTTGGTCACCAGCATGCAGGGTAACGCTTGCACTCATGCTATTTTCTTTCTGATTAACCGCGAATTAATGGGGTACCCAAACTACTCTCTTGTGCCCCTTCCTAAGTTGACGCAGGTGCCTGATAATGCTTGTGTGTGTAATCTCTACTGTTCGGTCAACTGTCGCATGGTCACGCGTGGATCGGTTTTAGCTAAGGTCTTTTGTAAGTGCATATCCACTCTTGCGGGTCTTCCTGCTTAGGGATGGTCTGACAAGTCCAACTTTTCTTCGCGAAACCGTTCGAACCAATTACAGCACTGACGATGTGATGTGGCATTTCGGTAATGGTTCTTACAGCACTTGCGGGGAGTGCTACTGCGACGAAACTCATACAGTATGCAATGGCGGATGTGTTCCTTGTCCACATCCAAGTTGGCTGGCGCTTACACTCTTCGCCTCCTGACAGCTAACTGCCATTTACTTGAGCCACCTACCTGCTGATGCCATGCCGGTCTGCTGCTCAATCTCAGTGGCCAATGTGCGCCGTTGTCAGAGCTTTGACTTCGGGTACTTTGTCCTCGGACTTTACTTTCTTTCCAACCCAATGCGATACTATTTTATTTAAAGTGGGCTCTTTTGACGGATAACTAATTTGACTGGTGCTATTTTGTCGATTGAATGTGACAACGGTGCTATTTTGGTCTGGGCTATTTTGTTGGGTCGCTGTTAGAAACATTACGCATATATGAGTGTCGTTTCCTTTACGATAAAAAACTTCTGAAAAAAAAGTTCTACATTTGTCAAGAATGTCCAGTTATTCATGCTCAAGTACAGTTAAACAGTCCACAACAAGGTCGTTGGTCGGAGGATTCCAGAAGGGGATCAACACCCCCACCCCACCCCACCCACCCCACCCCACTCCACCCCACCCCCCGCTACTGCAAGGCAAGACCATCCGTCCTCGAAAATGAATGTCGTTATAAATTCTCTGAACTTTTAGTTTTTGGTGATTTATGAAAATGAATTTTCTATTTCATTATAAACATACAATGTTATCTATGTCTTGCACTGATTTTAAAATAAGCAAACTTGAAATGATACAGTAAAGACAATGGATAACTCAAAAGAAATTTATGGTCGAATTACTTATAAGTTCTTTTATAATTTGTAAATGGTAAATTGATATTTTCACAAGAGATATTTTAAACAGAGCTCTGATATTCTCTGCGAAATACTTCAAGACGAATGGAGCAAAGACAGGTATTGTGATACTCTACGTTCAGGTATAAGTGAATTCAAAACTGAAGTATCACATAAAGCGAAATTGAGCTGAAACCAAGCAACTCATCTGTTTTAGAATAATTTCACACAAATTAGCAGAAAGTACGAATGCTGACATGTTCCTTCAATCTAATTTAAATCAATGTATTGTGACGTTTGGACTAAATGTTTTCCGCTAGTTGGATGAAATATACAGAACTTCAAATGCAAATAATCCCTTGCATAACGGAAATTACATGAGTGATATCACGAAAAACATCGCGAAAAGTTTAGAAACAGGATTCAGTATTTTAGTATGAAAATTATGACCGAAGCAATAAATCTAAACTTATAAAAACGAGTCAAAAGCACGAAATTTAAGTTTAGGCTTCTTATCGTATTTCCAGAATACAGGTGATCAAAAGTTCGCCTCAGTTGGAAGAAAAAGTTACTGAAAAAATGTTCCACTTCAGATACTTGCTTATTACATTGGCTAATTTCAAAGCACCAAAATTAAACAATGAATTGCAATTTGTAGAAAAGTATGGATTTCAAGAATTTCCTCCAAAACTTTACCTTCTGCGTTCAGTACACTGAAAAAATTTTCCGTGATGTGTCGTTAAACCTCCAATACAATCCTAATCCCCACCCCTCCCAAAAAAATTGAAAAGAACGTTATTGTATACTTTAAGAACTTTTAGAATGGAAGAAATTTACTTCTGTATTTCATTTGTTTGAAATCACTGTTTATTTATTTATTTATTTATTTATTTATTTATTGCTAGGTATTGAAGCTTTTTGTCTGTTCCAATAGAGATACGACTTGAAATATTCGATTTAAAAGTGCAATAATTTTTCCTTTTCTGTTACTATTTTCGAAAAGCAGAATGGGTTTTTGCTTGAAGAAATCGATGAAAATCTAATTCCGCTTGAAAATTTGCTGTATTGACATCGTTTAAAGAATGGGTGGCATTTGTTGAGACAGCATTATATTCTTTAAGGTTAGAAACTCTAGTCCATCACCATATTCACGCTTCACCTATGCTACTCAAAATGAAAGAGAGAGCGAGGGAGAGAAATAGAGAGAGCGAGAAGAAAGGGGCGGTGTGGATGGGGGTGTATGAAAAACTTTCTCATCCAATTTTATACGTTATTTTTCTTTATCCATCTCAATGTAAGTAAACTAAAACTGGGGGAAATCGGTTTTAAAATCGTTACAATAGGCTGTTTCACGTGCAATATCAGATTTTACAGTTTCGTGGAGTTGTTAACCAATTTAAAAATAGTACGGTTCTCACTCAGTATGGTTCTCATTTTAATACCACCCATTGCTTAAACTTGCCAAGTTCTTGCATTCTTTTATATATGAGGCAATGAAGAAACAGAATAATGAAGAAGAAGGAGAAAAAGAGGCGTTGTTTTCTAATGAATTTTCTTTCTTTTTTATTTCAGAATTTAAAGGAGTTTCGTGCTACGAGATCTTATTTAGATCCGGATATATACAAACCTTTCTTCAGAAACACGCAAAACCTAATAGCTCTGAGACTCGCTGGGTACTTTAAACAGGAAGTGGAAATTATGGAAGTCATTTCACACTCTCTAATTCACTTGCAGGGTTTAGATTTGACGTTCACGGATATACAGGACAGTAGGCTATTTGCCCTCTCTGGCCACAAGCAAACTACTGATTCCGTGCCAAGCTGTTGTTTTCTTCAACCGTGCAACACCGAGACTTCGTTGAAACTCTTGAAGCTGAGTTTGGGTAATTCAGAGATAAGCAAAGTAGGAATCGCTTGCATTCTGACGCACATGCCAAAACTTCGAGACCTAAAACTTCGGAATAAAGAAGTCGCACTTGACGCCATATGTGAAATTGATAGGCAAAGAAAGAAATGTGGTATGCAAAGGCTGAAATTGAAAATAACATCAATTACGTGTCCGAGCACCTTTGCAAACTTGGAGCCTGTTTTTGAAAGTTGTTCGGAATTACAACACTTAAATTTCTCCATTTCAGGTGATAAACCTGAATGCGACAGGCTCAGAGAGGAGGTTTTGGCAACAAGCAAACTTATTTTCCTGAAAAGCATTTGTTTTTCATGTAAAAATACTGCTGACGTAGCTGAAAATTTTAAAAAGTTTTGGTTGAACAAGGGCAATCAGATAAAATCTTTAACTTTGGAGGGAAGTGTTACAGATGCAGCTTTATTTAATCCAAAGGATCTTAGGTACATTCTAAGTATGTGTCCGCGCTTGGAAGAACTGAATTTGTATGGTATGTATCTTCATTGGCCAGTCGGGTATGAGCCTTCTGAAAATTTCTCGTCGCTTATAAATTTACAAAAATTGAGCATCGATATGGATGGTGAATCAAGTTCCTCAGTTGTCACTGAAGTTTTCAAGATCGTTTATGCAGCCAGGGAAATACACGAATTATATCTGCAAATTCCTGGACAGGAAGCAATTATTCATGATTTAATACTTCTAGGGAGATTTCCTTTTTTGAGAATATCATCGTAATAACATGAAACGTATCGGACGATAATGATGGACCCTTTTGCTAAGTGCAAATGTATATCATAAAAATAATAACAATCTACAAATTTTTGATCTATGATATTCAAATGTTACTGCCTACGTATCAAATTGGTATCTATCTCTCAAAAAAAAATTACGTTTGAGGGCTCTTACTGAGCCAGTTACCAGCTTTGTTTGAATAATACGCTGAGTTATTATACGTTTATGGTTTTGTATAAAGTCTCGAGAAGTGTAAATTGTTTTGTACAGATACGGTCATTAAAGCTTGATTTTGTGTATTTATTTTGTCTTTGTGATTTTTTGGAATTTGCAAACCTGACGCAACTAGTCGTTAGCTTTAGTTTCCTTTAACAAATTTGCCCGAATTTGATGCAAAGCACCTTCGATTTAAAGAAAAATGAGAAAAGGAATTCCTTCACCTTATTGTAAGTTCTTGTAACATCGAAATACGATACATATTTTAAATAGTCTTATTTGGCGTTCTTTTATATCGAGTTCAAGTAAAGGAAGTAAATAGGGGAAACAAATCAATGGTCACCGAAAGCTACGATTATTTTGATGGCTATTTATGCCATTTTTTTTTCATACGCTTTCCAACCGTAATTTGAAGAAGCGTATATGCTCCAGCTTTGACCGTCTGTCTGTCTTTCGGCACGATAGCTCGCGTAAAAATCGTTCGATTTCGATGTAATTTCAGTATATGGTAGGGGACAACCAAGGGACGAACCCTGTTGAAAATAGGGTCAAAGGACAGGACATCGGCGGGAAATCCATTCCATCGCCCTTATGCTTCATAACTTACGTAAACATGCTTCGATTACAACAAAACTTTATCATGTTGTTCTGGGTATATACTGAAGTTTCTGTTGAATATCTTCGAAATAGGGTCAAAGGCCAGGGCACAGGAGCGAGATTTATTCCACATACCTTTACTAAAAATCCTTCTATTGCGACAAAACATTAATATGTTGTTCCGGAGGTACACTGAACCAATTCTGTTTACTATAATCAAAATGGGGTCAAAAGTCAGGGCACAGGAGCGAGATTTAATCCGCAGCCATTATCCTCGTAACTTGAGTAACAATTTCAGTAATGATTTCTGGTATGTTGGAAAGCGTATCATAATCAATGCATCGCATGATTTTAGAAACTTGATTTTTTTTTTTTTTTGCCTAAACTGAGAATTAGAGAAGTGAAGATCATCAGTTCGCCGGGGGCAGCAGAAAAATCATAAAAAATATATATCTTCGTGTGCACTGAAACTTTAATACAAAACATGTGAGCAATGTGGCAACATGCAGAAATACATAATGGGATCATCAGTACCTTTCTAGTAGTTTTGAGCAGAGAGTTTGCCTATATACGACACAGCCATGGCCCGTACAGGTATAAAGAAACGCACTTCGACTGACAGGCATCATAGGCAAGCTTGAACACTGTACAAGGTCATTCAGCAGAGCTCGGTGACTTTTATCGTGGTGCAATCACAGGATGTAGTCTTAGTAAAAAGTAAGTTTAATAATTTTCTGCACCTGCTGCAGTTGCTCCGATAAAATAAAAGTGATCGGATTGTTAAAGTGGAAGCGGCAGGACCGGCAGCAGATTAATCACCACAGGGCAAACTACGTAAACGGACAGAGCGGGACTGCCGAGTGCTGAAGTACAGTAAGTGATGGGATAAAATCAAGTCAGGTAGATCTCGGTATACGCTATAGATATGTTTCTCGAAATCGCCGTGTATACCGAATTCGCGTAAAATGGGAGGCATTTTATACGAACAATATAGGGCTTGATTCTCACTTATTAACAAATTCAGTTTAAAATAATCGGGTTTTATAGTATTTAGATTACAAACAAACAATATTATCTTTCTGAAACTTAATTTTAATGCAGAAAACAAAAATATAATAGGTGCATGCTATGTAAATACGTACGTAGTACCTGATAATATAGTGTGCACGTGCAGTACTTACGTAATGCTGAATACACGTGTAACGTAACAGTACCCTTTAATTTTATAAAGTCCAATTTCACACCTTAAATATAGTAGTAAGATTCTGGCTCATCACATCACAAGATTCTGATGATGACGCAGTAAGTCCAGGTCCTCTGATTGATTTCTGAAGAGATAAATCAGTTACAGTTGAAGTGTTCCCGCTAGACGCTTGACGTTCGACTGAAGTGTCAAGCTGTTTTTTAAACAAATGTTTAATTGTCGACTGTGAAGATTTCTTCACCATCTGACTGTACAACTGTTTGTGGCATTTCAGAACGGGTGCCGGTCAAAACACCGACACCCAAAACACCGACAGGACAAAACACCGACACCCAAAACACCGACACCCAAAACACCGACAACCAAAACACCGACAGGACAAAACACCGACAGGACAAAACACCGACAGGACAAAACACCGACAGGACAAAATACCGACAGGACAAAACACCGACAGGACAAAATACCGACAGGACAAAACACCGACAGGACAAAACACCGACATCTCGTTTCTATTTTGTTTCTCCAACAGCAGTCGGCGCTGTATGTCAAGGATCAAGTAATATCAGAAAGTTTGTACGACGGCTTTTAACGGCAAAACAAAAATTTTGCGGCATTACTGTTTTCAATTTAGAACTACCAAATTTGGTGTACAATCTCATAGTACTCCAAGTTAGACCGTAGACGGATTTTGGAAGGGGTCCGCACAAAATTTTCTTAAAATCTACAGTTTTCAGTTTAGAACCAAATTTGATATACTACCTCATGGTACACTAAGGTAGACTGTAGATGATTTTTGAAAGCGATCGGGGTCAAGGGGGCCCCATACAAAATTTTCATAAATTCTGGTTTTCAATTTAGAACCACCAAATTTGGTATACTATCTCATGATGCTCTAAGTTAGCCCGTAGACGCTTTTGAGGAAGGGTTCGAGGCGGGTCAAAGAGGCCCCCATACAAAATTTTCGTAAAATCTACAGTTTTCAATTTAGAACCACCAATTTTGGTATACTACCTCATGGTACTCTAAGTTAGACCGTAAACCCTTTTAGGAAATGATCGGGGTCAAGGGGCCCCCATACAAAATTATCGTAAATTCTTCAGTTTTCAATTTAGAACCACCAATTTTGGTATACTACCTCATGGTACTCCAAGTTAGACCGCAAACCCTTTTTGGGAAGGGATCGAGGCCCAGGGTCAAGGGGCCCCCATACAATATTTTCGTAAATTCTACAGTTTTCAATTTAGTACCACCAAATTTGGTATACTATCTCATGGTGCTCTAAGTTAGCCCCTAGACGGTTTGAGGAAGAGGTCGGGGCCCGGGGTCAAGGGGCCCCCATACAAAAATTTCGTAAAATCTACAGTTTTCAATTTAGAACCACCAAATTTGGTATACTATTTCATGGTGCTCAAAGTTAAACCGTAGACCGTTTTTGGAAGTGGTCGGGGCCCGGGGTCAAGAGGGCCCCATACAAAATTTTCGTAAATTCTACAGTTTTCAATTTAGAACCACCAAATTTGGTATACTACCTCATGGTACTCTAAGTTAGACCGTAAAAATTTTTTGGGAGGTATCGGGGTCGAGGGGGCCCCATGCAAAATTTTCGTAAAATGTACAGTTTTTAATTTAGAACCACCAAATTTGGTATATTATCTTATGGTGCTCAAAGTTAAACCGTATACCGTTTGTGGAAGTGGTCGGGGCCCGGGGTCAAGAGGGCCCCATACAAAATTTTCGTAAAATCTACAGTTTTCAATTTAGAGCCACCAAATTTTGTATAACAGCTCATGGTACTGTAAGTCAGACCTAAACCCTTTTTGGAAGGGATCGGGACCGGGGTCAAGTGGGCCCCATACAAAAATTTCGTAAGATCTAGAGTTTTTAATTTAGAAATACCAAATTTGGTACAATATCCCATGGTGCTCTAAGTTCGACCGTGGACAGTTTGAGGAAGCGGTCGGGGCCCGGGGTCAAGGAGGCCCCATACAAAATTTTCATAAAATCTACAGTTTTCAATTTAGAACCACCAAATTTGGTATACTACCTCATGGTACTCTAAGTTAGACCGTGAACCCTTTTTGGAAGGGATCGGGGCCCAGGGTCAAGGGGCCCCATACAAAATTTTCGCAAAATCTACAGTTTTTAATTTAGAACCACCAAATTTGGTATAATATCTCGCGGTGCTCTTAGTTAGACCGTAGACAGTTTTTGGAAGGGGTCTGGGCCCGGGGTCAAGTGGGCCCATACAAAATTTTAGTAAAATCTACAGTTTCTAATTTAGAACCACAAAATTTGGTTTACTATCCCATGGTGCTCAAAGTTAAACCGTTCACCGTTTTGGGAAGTGGTCGGGGTTCGGGGTCTAGAGGGCCCCACACAAAATGTTCGTAAAATCTACAGTTTTCGATTTAGAACCACCAAATTTGGTATATTATCTCATGGTGCTCTAAGTTAGCACCTAGACGGTTTGAGGAAGGGGTCGGGGCCCGGGCTCAAGGGGCCCCATACAAAATTTTCGTGAAATCTACAGTGTAGTTTTCAATTTAAAACCACCAAATTTGGTATACTATCTCATGGTGCTCAAAGTTAAACCGTAGACAGTTTTTGGAAGTGGTCGGGGCCCGGGGTCAAGAGGGCCTCATACAAAAGTTTCGTAAAATCTACAGTTTTCAATTTAGAACCACCAAATTTTGTATACCACCTCATGGTACTGTAAGTTAGACTTAAACCCTTTTTGGAAGGGATCGGGGCCTGGGTCAAAGGGGCCCCATACAAAATTTTCGTAAAATCTACAGTTTTCAATTTAGAACCACAAATTTTGTATACTACCTCATGGTACTGTAAGTTAGACTTAAACCCTTTTTGGAAGGGATCGGGGCCCGGGGTCAATGGGGCTCCATACAAAATTTTCGTAAAAATGAATTAAAATTTATTGGCTAAGTAAAAGAGCAATGCTATTAACTTGGTTTGATGTGCAAACGTTATGAATATGACATTGGTATAGTAAAAATATTAAAAAGGCTTAGACCTTAGGAATTAATATTTCGTTCTTAAGTAAAAAAGCGCGATATTATTGACTTGATTTGATAGGTAAACGTTATGAATGTGACATCGGTAGAATAAAAACGGTTAAAAAGGTCTAGGCCTTGGCCTTATGAATTAATATTTCGTGTTTAAGTAAAACCACAATATTATTAACTTGATTTGATATGTAAGTGTTGTGAATATGAAACCGGTAGAATAAAAACTGTTAAAAGAGCCTAGGCATAGGTCCTGTGAATTAATATTTAGTGCCTCAGTAAAAGCGCATATTAACTTGATTTGATACGTAAACGTTATGAATATGAAGTCGGCGTATTAAAAGCTGTTAAAAAGGCCAAGGTGTAGGGCCTATGAATTAATTAAGTTATAAAAAAATATTACAAGCTGGACATGTTATGTAAATACTTAACGCCCAAGTAAAAATTCAACGTTTTTAAAAATCCCACCTTATCGTCCTTTTCTGAACACAGCGTGAGTCGTGTTGTAGTTCCGTCGAACACTGCACACCGTAGTTTAAAGAAATGTACGGAGTCCGGCAATTTATTTCGTCAAATTAAAGTACAGTTCTCGTTTGGCTTACATATTATAGAGTTCCCAATTCAATTCTCAATATAGTCCAAGAAATAGCAATCTTTATACCCCCTTCCCCGAACTTTTATGGCCAGTTGTGAGTCGGCATGAAAATTCAGACAAACAAAAGAGCTCCTTTCCGTCGTGAGGCCGCTTGGAAAACTGCCACACATAATTCGGAAACTTGGAAAACTGCCTGACTGAAAATATGCCACACATTCAAAGTGTTCCCCAAGGGAACAACAATTTGTGGCCAGCCCCTTAGTAAAAAACATGTGCCAATTTTCCTGTGTGACACTTTGTCAATGTGTGGCAGTTTTCCACGTTGCTGAAAGATGTGTGGCGGTTTTCCTGTGTGTCAGTTTACAGTGAACCGCATTTGTGTACGACGGCCCCTTAGTGAAAACTATGGGGCAGTTTTCCTGGGTAACAGTGTTCCAATGTGTGGCATTTTTCCAAGTTGCTGAAGAATATGTAAAGCTTTTCTTGTTTGACGGTTTACCGGATATCTTATAAAACATCTGAAAGTTGCGGGAAAAATGGAAATGCCGATCCCGGCAATTCACCCTCCACATATTTGTTTTAAGCAGCGTGAAAATGAAAATCACCAGCAAGCCCAGAAATCTCCCCCACATTCGAGGTTTTGAGTGAAACGCAATTTGTGCGCTATACCTGACTCAAAAAGATGGGGGAGATTCATGTGGGGGACATTTCCTATGTGGGGGACTTTTTCGTGCACCTGTATGCAACATATTGCCATTTATTATTTTGCCATATATTATTTATATTGCCATATATTAATTTCCAGTGGAGCCATTAGCAACGGCTCCACTGCAAAATAATTTTTGCCGAATATTTTCGTTGGTTGCCGGAAAACCGCCACACATAAAAATTGCGACACGTTTTTCAGTAACTTGGAAAACTTCCACACAGGAAAATTGCCACATGTTTTTCATTAAGGGGCGGGGCACCAATTGCCGTTCCTCCGAAGAAAACTTTGAATGTTCAAGGGGGGGGGGGGTATAAAGATTGCCGTTTGTTGGCCTATATGATGGAGAATTGGATTGGGGACTCGAAACAAATTTCGAGAAAACTTTCTATGTAAGACAAGCGAGAAATGTACTTTAATTTGAAGAAATAAATTGCCATGACTTAGTACATTTCCTAAAACTACATTGCCCCCCTCCCCTGCTGGTGGTGCAGGCATATGACCAATCGTCCAAGTAGGTCCGGATTCGAATCCCAGTGAGTCATGGATGTTGTGTTTGTCTTATGCAGAAGCGCCGACTACGGAGGCGCAAGGCGAATCTTGCCCCCTCAATAATTTTACTGGAAGAGAAGTGCCCACCTAGTGTCTTTCATTCTGTTCAACTAAATAATCTCTTGGTTCTCATAAAGTAGACCAAGCTCCATTTATGAGGCCAAAGCTCTTTATTTCCAAGAAAATAATAAATAGCAAAATAAGTAAAAACGTTTTTTACATATTCAGTATTGCTCATTTGATAGGAAACTTGATGGCCATCCCCGTATTGTGTTTGATATGTTCTCACGATGTGTGGGAAATGTTTAAAACAATTATCATAAATAAAATAAATAAAAATACAGAAACGGATAACCTCTTGAGCCTTTATTTCTCAATTTATGTTTTGTGCTTCTCGTTCTTTGTAGGAGTAACCTCACTAATTTCTCACTTTTTTTTTTATAAATATTTGGAAATAAAGCATTTCTGGATATTTCTATAAAATCACAGGCTCAATTTTATTTTTAAATAAAAGAATATTTCTGTTTCCTTGTGCATTTACTAATGAACAATTACAATTGTGTTTTAAAATATACGACGTTGACGTAGTTTATCTTTTTGCCTTTTTTTATTGTTATTTTGAGAATAGAAGAAGCGTGACCCCCCAATTTGGTGAAGCCCCCCCTGGTTTTACGGAACTGGCTCGCTCCCTTCCATGGAACCAGTGGCATTAAATTAGGGACAGACGATTGCTTATAGCCCACTGAGTTGAGTTGCTCTCGGTGGTTGTTAAACTCTCAACAACAACAACAACAAAAAGTCCCTTATATGAGAAAATGTAAGAGTTTATCGGTACAAAACTTTTTCCATATAGAATTTTTTCGCCAAACGTCCAAAACCACATCGTGAGAACTTGCAGTACCAATGTGCCTCTCTCCCCCAATCACTTTAATACTGATATTTTTCATTTTTGCACTGATAAGGTTTTAGTTTCAATTTTATTGGTTTTTAGCATAATCAATTAAATATCCCTTTCTAGAGATTTGGCTATTTAGAAGAAAAGCGAAAAGGAAACATACATGTGTAAGTTTTTTTTTACAAAAATTAAAGCAAATTGTTCAGTTTACGTGAAAGCATTCCGAGTAGTGAACTACTCGGCATTCTTCGCGGTGTAATAAGAAAAAACGAACTGTTAGCTCCCCATCCATTCATATGGATGGACGGAAGAGTCCCCCACCTCTTTCAGTCAGGGACCGTACACAAATTGCCTTTGACACAAAATATCGAACGTGTAGAAATTTTTGGGGTCGGCTTTTCCTTATTTTCTAATGCAACCTACATATGTTTACCACTTTTACAGTAGTTTATGTTAGCAGGATGGGGTGGGGGAAATTTCCGGATTAGTATTTCGACTAGTATCGCGGTTTTCAGTGAAAAACGATCTTACAATTAGTAGGCTGATGGGGTAGGGGAAAATTCCGGTTTTGGTAATTCCGTATTCACTGCAATCTACAGATGCTTTGTAAGTAGTAGAAAAATGTGGGAGACATTTTCGGGGACGGCACTTCGACTTTTATTCTACTGTAGTTTGTAGCAAAAAAACGATATTACAAGTAGCAGGATGGGGTGGACGAAATTTCCGGGGTCGGTTATTCTTTCTTGAGGTCTGCAATGTCGTTATACTGAAAGCCATGCGCAACAGCCGAATAAATTAAAATCAGGTTATCCTCTGAATCGATGGCGCGCACATTTATTTCTTCTCGAAAGTTTTCGGTTGCAATTTTTTTGTTGTTTGAGGAGTTGCCATTGTTTCACGATTTTGATAGAATCACCTGAAATTTCAGGATTCGTTAGAATATAAACATTGCATCCGTCGGTTCGCTTGCGTTCACTTACGAAACATGTGCTGTTCATAAACTCTGTATTTGATATAGATGTAGCCATTAGCGCACTCACGGAGGGGCTTTGGGGGCTTAAACGCCCTCCAAGGAGATTATGAGCGACGTACGTCACAAATTAAACATTCAAAAATATCATTTTACTAGTTCAAAAAATTACATAGTGTCTGACATAATGTCTTCCATTACATGGTGTCTTCTTTCCAAAGCCACTAGGAGATTAAGAGCGACGTACGTCACAAATTAAACATTATTTTACATGTTCAAAAAATTACATAGTGTCTTCTATTACATGATGTCTTCTTCCCAAAGCCCCAAAGAGATAAGGAGCGACGTACGTCATAACCGTATATAAACAATAGACGTACACTATATATATATATAAATGTGTGTACACACATTGTAGGGATGTAAGGTCAGGTGATGCGTAACATCATAGCCTCTCCTTGACAAATGTCAACCCCGCCTTCTCGTGGTGCATCCTGTTCCCACTAAAGGGGCTCTGACGACCGCCCATAGCGGTATAACTATACCATCGGGATTAGAGGAAATTCTATCCCACACTCACCAACCCGCTTGGCCAGCGTGGTGAGTTATGGCCAAACCCCTCCAAAATGATTCCACAACTTAAATCTTGGCCTTCAGTCTCCGGCAGCTGGAATGTACCTGGCCAAGGCAGCGGCCAGTGCGACATGAAGGCAGAGGGTGCTAAGAATCCCCGGAGAACCGGACTAGGCTGCCATCTGATGCTGACCTTGGCTACTTACAATGGACGCTCCCTATCTTCTGATTCAAGGCTTCTTGAATTGGAAGAGGAACTACAAAGGATCAAGTGGGACATCGTGGGGCTAAGTGAGGTAAGGAGAAAAGGAGAAGATCTCATCGAACTGAAAAGTGGACATCTCTTCTACTATCGGGGGACAGATACTGGCAGAACTAGTGGTGTTGGATTTATAATAAACAAGAAACTGAAGGATAAAGTTGTAGAAGTTGAAAGTTCCTCTGACAGAGCTGCACGACTTGTTATCCAACTCTCGAAAAGATACCAGGCTCAGATTATTCAAACTTATGCACCCACCACAAGTCATCCTGAAGAAGAAATTGAAGAATTTTATGAGGAAATTTGTCATCTAAATAATAAAGGTAAGCAGCACTTGAAAATAATTATGGGAGATTTCAATGCAAAAATAGGGCAACAGCAACAGAATGAAACTTCAGTAGGTAAATTCGGTCATGGCAACAGAAACCAGCGTGGAAATACTCTCGTTGAGTTTGCAGAGGCAGAAGGGTTTTTCATCTTGAACTCCTTCTTCAAGAAAAAGCCACACAGGAAATGGACATGGAGACATCCAAATGGGACGACAAGTGAAATTGATTTTATTATGTGTAACAAAAAATTCGTCATAGAAGACTGCAGTGTGCTAAACAAGTTCAACACAGGTAGTGACCATAGATTGGTGAGATGTAAGATGCACCTCAACACTAAACTTGAACGTGGCAAGCTCATAAGACAAACAAAATCTATTGACATAACCAACCTTAAAAACACCATAATACCTTCAAGTTAGAACTGAAGAACAGGTTCTCTGCTTTAGAAGGCCTAACATCGGAAGAAGTGGACATCTCTGAAGTTAACAGAAAAGTAACCAAAGCTCTTATGGAAACAGCAACAAAATTAGCTGGGTCTAAGAACAAGTTGCATGTGAACAAATTATCAGGAAAAACCAAAATGTTGATGCAAAAAAGAAGAGAGATGAGGACAACTAAAGATGTGACTTCCAAAGTGGAATATATAGAGCTATGCAAGACAGTAAGAAAAAGTATCACTGAAGACGTAAGGAAATTCAACTGTGAACTAGTGAGGAAAGCAATTGAAAACAACCAAAGCCTAAAGATAGCAAAGGGACATCTCAGTAAGGGAAGAAAACAGATTATGGCACTGAGAAAAGAAGATGGTTCTGTAACAAGAAATAGAGGAGAAATTTTGACAAGAGTGAAAGATTTCTACTCCAAATTATACGAAAGGGATGATATATGCACTCCAGACATCATGAAAGATACCAGTACCAGAGTTCCTCCAGTCCTTCCAGCAGAAGTTGCACATGCAATCAAGAACATGAAGAGAGGAAAAGCTCCAGGAGAAGATGGAATTACTGTAGACATCATACAAGAAGCAAGTGGAGAAATCGAAACAGTACTCGCCCAAATTTTCACTCGATGCCTTAATGAAGGAAAGATTCCTGAGGATTGGAACACCGCTACAATGATCCTGCTACATAAGAAAGGTGACATTGAGGATCTCGGAAACTACAGACCTATCAGCCTCCTATCAGTAGTTTATAAAATCTTCACTAAAGTTCTTTCACACCGCTTGAAGGTAACACTGGACATGGCTCAACCGAGAGAACAAGCTGGATTCAGGAGTGGCTACAGCACAATAGATCATATCCACGTGCTGAGAGAACTAATTGAAAGAGCGAGGGAATATGAACTTCCATTGTGCATGGCTTTTATCGATTATGAAAAAGCCTTTGATTTGGTGAAACCATCAGCAGTTACAATGGCTCTGAAAACCTGCGGTATTGAAGATGCATACATTAATATTATTAATAACATCTATGAAAATGCAAGTGCAAAGATTAGGCTGTTTGAAAATACAACACACGTAAAAATTGGAAAGGGAGTGAGACAAGGTGACACCATATCTCCGAAGCTCTTCAATGCCACATTGGAGGGTGTTTTTCAGTCGCTGAGCTGGGAAAACAAGGGGATAAAGATTAATGGAGATTATCTAACCCACCTTCGTTTTGCTGATGACGTAGTCATTTTTGCAACTACCCCATCAGAGCTGCAGAGTATGATCCAGGAACTTGCGGACAAGAGTAAAGAAGTGGGATTAAAAATGAACTTTCAGAAGACAAAAGTGATGTTCAATGCTTTTACAAGAAATGAAGATTTATCGATTGATGGAAAAAAGCTGGAGATAACAGACACGTTCGTTTATCTTGGACAGCAGATATCAAGTGAGGGTCACATTGATGAAGAAATTAATCGGCGTACAAAACTTGCCTGGAGAGCTTTTGGAAGAAACAGCATAATTTTCAAGAGCAATATGCCATTATGTCTTAAAAGAAAAGTGTTTGATCAATGCATCCTTCCAGTGCTTACGTATGGTGCAGAGACGTGGACCTTAACTAAAAGAGACATACAAAGGCTCCAGACAACTCAAAGAAGCATGGAGAGGTGCATGCTTGGGGTAACCAGGAGAGATAAGAAGAGGAACTCGTGGATCCGAAAAATGACAAGAGTGGAAGACATCATGATCAGAGTTAAATCCCTGAAATGGCAATGGGCTGGACATACTGCCAGAAGGACAGATCATCGATGGACAGCCGAAATTTTAGATTGGATTCCAAGGGACAAGAAAAGACCCAGAAGAAGACCACATGGGAGATGGGTGGATGAAATTCGAAAGTATGCAGGGGTGACATGGAGGAGACTGGCACAAGACAGACCGTTGTGGAGGAAACTTGGGGAGACCTTCGTCCAGCAGTGGATTGATAATGGTTGACAATGATGATGATGATGACACACATTGTGTGCGTATACTATATATACGTATATATAGCCCCTCCGATACATGTACTCCAGACATCATGAAAGGTACCAGTACCAGAGTTCTCCCAGTCCTCCCAGCAGAAGTTGCACATGCAATCAAGAACATGAAGCGGGGAAAAGCTCCAGGAGAAGATGGAATTACTGTAGACATCATACAAGAAGCAAGTGGAGAAATCGAAACAGTACTCGCCCAAATTTTCACTCGATGCCTTAATGAAGGGAAGATTCCTGAGGATTGGAACAACGCTACAATGATCTTGCTACATAAAATTGGTGACATTGAGGATCTCAGGAACTACAGACCTGTCAGCCTCTTATCAGTGGTTTATAAAATCTTCACTAAAGTTCTTTCACACCGCTTAAAAGTGACACTGGACATGGCTCAACCGAGAGAACAAGCTGGATTCAGGAGTGGCTACAGCACAATAGATCATATCCACGTACTGAGAGAACTAATTGAAAGAGCGAGGGAATATGAACTTCCATTGTGCATGGCTTTTATCGATTATGAAAAAGCCTTTGATTCGGTGAAACCATCAGCAGTTACAAGTTACAATGGCCCTGAAATCCTGCGGTATTGAAGATACGTACATTAATATTATTAATAACATCTATGAAAATGCAAGTGCAAAGATTCGGCTGTTTGAAAATACAACACACATAAAAATTGGAAAAGGAGTGAGACAAGGTGACACCATATCTCCGAAGCTCTTTAATGTCACATTGGAAAATGTCTTTCAATCACTGAACTGGGAAAACAAAGGGATAAAGATAATGGAGATTATCTAACCCACCTTCGTTTTGCTGATGACATAGTCATTTTTGCAACTACCCCATCAGAGCTGCAGAGTATGATCCAGAAACTTGCTGACAAGAGTAAAGAAGTGGGATTAAAAATGAACTTTCAGAAGACAAAAGTGATGTTCAATGCTTTTACAAGAAATGAAGATTTATCGATTGATGGAGAAAAGCTGGAGATAACAGACACGTACATTTATCTTGGACAGCCGATATCAAGTGAGGGTCACATTGATGAAGAAATTAATCGGCGTACAAAACTTGCCTGGAGAGCTTTTGGAAGAAACAGCATAATTTTGAAGAGCAATATGCCATTATGTCCTAAAAGAAAAGTGTTTGATCAATGCATCCGTCCAGTGCTTACGTATGGTGCAGAGACGTGGACCTTAACTAAAAGAGACATACAAAGGCTGCAGACAACTTAAAGCAGCCTGGAGAGGTGCATACTTGGTGTAACCAGGAGAGATAAGAAGAGGAACTCGTGGATCCGAAAAATGACAAGAGAGGAAGACATCATGATAAGAGTTAAATCCCTGAAATGGCAATGGGCTGGACATACTGCCAGAAGGACAGACCATCGATGGACAGCCGAAATTTCAGATTGGATTCCAAGGAACAGGAAAAGACCCAGAAGAAGACCACATGGAAGATGGGTGGATGAAATTCGAAAGTATGCGGGAGTGACATGGAGGAGACTGGCACAAGACAGACCGTTGTTAAGGAAACTTGGGGAGACCTTTGTCCAGCAGTGGATTGATAATGGTTGACAATGATGATGATGATGATGATGATAGCCCCTCCAACAAGAATTCCTGGGTGCGTTACTGGATGTAGCCATGGAAAGCTACTTTAATTCCCCGCGTATGTTAAAGAATTTTTCCATTGCTAAGGATGTGGAGTCTCTCAACTAAATGAACGACCGGAAAGTCAGGACTCGGGAAAACTATGGGGGAAACCGGATGTCCTCATCAAGGAGACAGAATTTTCGGGTGTAGGAGAAGTGGCCACCGGAGAAGTGGCCGCCGGAGAACTGACCACAAAAATTTTTAGGGGTCGTATAAAAATTGCGTTTTTGACCGCTTCATGCCCACGACACCCAGAGGTTGGTTATCTGAGTCATATAAAGTTTCCGTAATTTCGTCTTTTCTTAATTGCGATAATTAATAATTTTTTTATAAAAAAAATTTATGATCTACATTTCAACAGAAGATTTCAGGGTTTTCAAACTACAAGTCTTCGAATTATCTGAGCGCATGTGCTGACTCAGGAAACTTTTCGGGGGGGTACCAAAAGTATAAAATATAAAGCATTTCTCGACCGATCCGAAGATTTTCAGCATTTACAAGCTACAACTCGACACATTATCTGAGCGTATGTGCCTACTCTGGAAACCTCTGTGTGTGTGTGTGTGTGTGTGTGTGTGGTAGTTTCCGTAATTTCGTCTTTTCTTAATTGCGATAATTAATAATTTTTTTATAAAAAAATTTAAGATCTACATTTCAACAGAAGATTTCAGGGTTTTCAAACTACAAGTCTTCAAATTATCTGAGCGCATGTGCTGACTCAGGAAACTTTTCGGGGGGAGGGGGGGTGTACCAAAAGTATAAAATATAAAGCATTTCTCGACCGATCGGAAAATTTTCAGCATTAACAAGCTACAACTCGACACATTATCTGAGCGTATGTGCCTACTCTGGAAACCTGTGTGTGTGTGTGTGTGTGTGGTGGTGGTGGAGGGGGGGTAATACCAAAAGTGTAACATATGAAAAATTTCTCGTCCGATCGGAAGATTTTCAGCATTTATAAGCTACAACTCGGCAAATTTTCTGACGGCATGTGCCTACTGAGCATACTGTCGTGGTGGGGGGGTGGGGGTGGAATTACCAAAACTGTAAAATATGAAAAATTTCTCGTCCGATCCGGAGATTTTCAGCATTGAAAAGCTACGTACAACTCGACACATTATCTGAAGGCAAGTGCCTACTCTGCAAAACCGTCTGGGAGGGGGGGGGCAAGGGGGTTAGTACCAAAAGTGCAAGATATGAAGAATTTCTCGTCCGATCCGAAGATTTTTAGCATTTACAAGCTACAACCCCTCCCCCCCCCCGACAGGATTCCTGAGCAGGCACATGCCTTCAGATAATGTGTCGAGTTGCAGCTGCTAAATGCTGAGTATCTCCCGATCGGACGAGAGATTCTTCATATTTTACACTTTACAGTTTTGGTATCCCCCCCCCCCCCCGGACAGGTTTAATGAGTGGGCACATGCCTTCAGATAATGTGTCGAGTTGTAGCTGCTAAATGCTGAAAATCTCCCGATCGGACGAGAGAATCTTCCTATTTTACACTTTTGGTATGCCCCCCCCCCCCCCACACACACACACAGGTTTGCTGAGTAGGCACATACCCTCAAATAATTTGTCGAGTTGTAAATGCCAAAAATCTGCCGATCGGACGAGAAAATCTTCATATTTTATTGTTTTGAAATTAACCCCTCCCCCCCCGGACAGGTTTGCTACGTAGGCACATGCGCTCAGAACAGAAAATTTGTCGAGCTGCAGCTTGTAAATACTGAAAATCTCCCGATCGGACCAGAAAGTCTTCATATTTTACACTTTTCGTATCCCCCCCCCTCACATACTCAGGATTGCTGAGTAGGCACATGCCTTCAAATAATGTGTCGAGTTGTAGCTTGTAAATGCCAAAAATCTCCCGATGGGACTAGAAATTTTTGATATTTTACACTTTTGATAACCCCCTCCCAACGCCGACAGGTTTCCAGAGAGTGCACATGCGCTGAGAAAATTTGTCGAGTTGCAGCTTGTAAATACTGAAGATCTCCCGATCGGAAGAGAAATGAGAAATTTTTGATATTTTACGCTTTTGGTATCTTTTTTTTTTGATTGGGGGTTTAACGACCACCGTGAGCAACTCAATGGGCTATAAGCAGTCGCCCGTCCCTAATTTAGAGTCACTGGTTCCAGGGAAGGGAAAGAGCCAGTGCCGTAAGACAAACACAACATCCATGCCTGACCGGGATTCGAACCCGGACCCCTTACGGACGAATGATCAGAGGCCAACGCCTTAGACCACTGCGCCACCGGGGCGGCACTTTTGGTATCCCCCCCCCACACACACACACTACTTTCCTGAGGCAGCAGACGCCCTCAGGCAGGCAATTCGATGACTAGTAGCTTGTAATGTCTGAAAATCTCCCGATCGGACCAGAAATTCTTTATACTTCATATTTTAGGTTTTAAGCCCCTCCCCCTCCCCACCCGACAAGTTTCCTGGGTTTGCTCATACTCGCAGAGAATTTGTGTAGTTATAGTTTATAGAAAAATATCGTAAATAAAAAAATACGAAATTACGGACATTTTATGTGTGTCAGATAACCAATCTCGGGGAGACAGAGCAGCTCAGAACACAATTTTTGTACGGCCCCTTAAAATTTTTGTGGCCAGTTCTCCGCTTAGTCTTAGCCCCGAAAATCATGGAAATGTCTAAATTTCTTGCTGAAAATGAAATATTAAAAAAAAAAAATTATGAACAATAGTTGCTCAGGTAGTGGAGAATATAGCCACACGAAATTTGTCTATGCAGAACAATTTTATGGCACTGAATTTGCAATGTTTCCAGTTCTCCGGTGGCCACTTCTCCGGGGGCCAGTTCTCTGTACCCGAGAATTTTCAGCATTGGAACTAAAATTACCAGTAGCAAAACCCAGGGAGCAAAACCTTCGACTGCGATTAAGAAAATGTGTGGTGTTACTTTTTCTACAATCCAATATACCCGTCAGAATCCTGTGGGGAAGGGGGGGGGGGCTTTACTGGTAATATCAGTCTACTGATGGAGAAGAAAAGAAGTTTTCTTTCTTCCGCGAAACTATAATCTGAGCAAAGGTAAGCTGATTACACTGTCAACGCTGTGAAACCGATTCACCCACGAGTTCGTATCTCTTGATTATCTGTATTTCTCCCCGCACCCTTCCCCTTAGGACCCTAAGGGTGATTTGAGGAAAGACAAAAGGAATCCTCCCGCTCATGCTTCCCTCAACTAACAACCACCAGACAAACGATTTCTTCGTTTTCAAAAACACATCTGGGTGGATAAGATACACCTTCGTTAAACATATTCCTTACTATTCCATTACATCAGTTATACATAAACTTTAGGTGTTCCAAAGATATTTTTTTAGTTACATGTTGAACGTGTATGCAGTACGCATTTTTTTATTTTTTTTTTTAGAAATACAGTGAACTGCGCTACGTTTCCAGATGTACTGAGAAAATAGTATGTTATCTCTGTGGGAAATGATATTTTATTTATTATTTAGCTAAAAAAAGTTTTTGAATGAATGAAATGGGAAATCCACTGTGCAAATGTTGTATAAAGCACAGAAATTTCTCAAAGGTTTTCGAATGTATTATTTGGTTTTTAGCACATTACAGTGATACGGAAACTCCTGGATTCAGGATTATTTCTTAATACGTACTCTCAGGGCCGCCTGGACGATCGGTGCAGTCGCCCAGGAAGCGCACTTACGAGACCCTGCAGTTAAAAAATTAAAACAAAACCTTTTTGTGGAGACTTTCTCATTTATTATTATTACGTTTTTTTAAGTTTTATGTAATGTTTTCTTAGTTGCAAATCGCCCCGACTTTCAAATTGTTATCGCCCTTTGTCATACAAATACCGAAATTTGCAGATTTTGAATTATTATTATAACCACATTAATCGTTTCCCCATTCGTTAAATAGCAAATTAAACGTGTGGCTTCCTTCTGATATATTCTACAATTTGTGTGTAAAATAGGTACTTGAATTTAAGAAAACGAAAAGAATAGTATCAAAGTTGTTTGGAAGCTATTGCAGTATTATATATGGAGGCCAATTTTTCAGTGACTTTAAACATATTACTGGAAAATTAATATATATATATTATAACGAAGTAAATTTCTCCGTCATTTACTATTACTGTTTAAAGACCTAGGCTTTTTAAACAGTATTTATTCTACCGATGTCATATTCATAACATTTACGTATCAAGTTAATCATATTGACATAACTGGGAAGTATAAGAAGAGGGAGGTCCGGACTAAAGCCCACAGGACACTTGCCCACAGGACACTTGCCCACCGGACACATGCCCACTACGGATAATTTGTAGATAATGCGTAACGTCTGAGGACGTTTCCGATCTAGGGTAAGAAAACTGATCAAATAAATATTTATGAACCTTATAAAAATTGCACTTTGTTTTAGAAATGTTGAAATTTAAGGGCGTTACCCCCAAACCTAAACTAATATATATCACCTTTCTTATGGGTTCAAGAAGCTCAAACTTAAAACATTAGACAACGCTATCAATAGACGAAAGAAAATTTTGAATTAAGGGGGTGTTAAACCCCTAAAGGTAAACTAACATATATGATATTTTTCATGGGCTCTAAAAGCTCTAACTATATCTAGGTTGTAACTTGAAATTTTCTAAAAAGGCTCGCGGCCAAGGTGCTTTGTAAAGAACCGCGAAATAATTTGTTCAGTGCTTTTTATTAAGTTTTATAAACTGTTAACAAGAATATCTAAGTTGCATAACAAATATCTAAGTTGTAACTTAAATCTAAAAAAAGCCGGCTTCTTAAGTTTTCTACGCTTTCCAACCGTGCTTTGTTCGTCGCTCGTTAACGTGCATAAAAATGTCTTGGTATATTCAATTAATATGTTGGGGTACTATTTTTTCTTCTGCAAATTGCATCTCTTTAAGCGGTTATTGTTTTACTATATCAGTTTTACTTGCATTTTTTTTCAAGTGTCAATAAATTTAATATTAGTGATTCGCTATGAGCAGCAATATAAAGGGGGAATGAGGGGGGATTACTATAAAATATTCCGTGATGCGTGTTCTGCGGAATTCTCGTGTATTGCAAAATCTTCAAAAAAATGAAAAACATGCATTTTGCACTACGTGTTGATGTAATTTCAGCGTTTCGCGTGGTGGAAAGAATGATATTGCTAATGATGGACGGAAAAGTCTCTCACAGGAAAACTTCCCCACAGGAAAACTCCCACTCAGGAAAACTGTCCCTCATTCGGAAAAGTTCCCGACATTGAAAAAGTTTCCCTTAGGAAAAGTCCCCTACCTTTTTCAGTCAGGGACCGTGCACAAATTGCAGTTTACACAAAATATCAATTGTGGGAGAGATTTCTGAGGTAACTGTAGGGGCGAACGTACCCAGCTAATTATGTGTCCACGCCCTAAATTATGTTTAGCAGTCGTCTACGTTATAGGACTCCCTCACAGCCAATAGAAGCACCAGGTTCGTTCATATGAACTTACCCCAATATTATTATTGAGTGAACGGACGCTCCTCCTACTTTACTATAAAGAATATCTGTGAACCAGGAGGATAGATTGAGACTGCCGAAAAACTACAGATAAAAACTACCAATGACTACAAAGTAATTGCTGAAAGATTTGATTGAAATGTAACAACATTTAATGAAAAATATGGGAGGCTTTTGCAGGTAAGCTTGTCCGTAGAAAAAGAAACGCTCTCCGTAGTGATAAATCAAATGTCTTTCTTCCAGTGGAAAGAGAAAAGTTTGTAATCGGCCAACCTATAAACTGGCGCCTATCATTTACCGATACTCGTGAACTACAGAGTCTTTCTCGATAATGCCTAAAACCTGTATCTCTCCGTGGTTTCCTATCTACCTGAAGAACAACGCAATCGGTGAGAGTTCCCGTCTCGGGGACCTGTTTCACCAAATTTCTAAGTTACGCTCTGCGGCTAACGGGAGAAATCGCGAGAGTCTGTCTTCCTGAGACCTGTGCCGCCGATTTTCCTTAACCTAGAAAATAATAGTTCCATCACCGTATATGGTATGACTGGACCATCTCGTACCTTTACTCTGAGTACACACGCACCCGAAAAACCTTCGAGTCGCGTCAGCTGAAGCTTCCCTGATCCTCTCCGTTCGTTCCGCGAACAACCGACAGACTACCCTTTTCGCTTGGCGCTCTGTCTTCGTTCGCTTCCTCACTGTACGTACGTTACTGCCGCTTCCTGGGCCCGAGGGCCTACTACTACTCTCCCTGTTGGCAAGCGAGGTCCTCGTGGCCAGCGCGTTTGCTCCTTTTCCCCTCGATGGCGTCGACGCGCCTATCCGTTCGGCGGGCGTTTATTCTTTCCACTGGATAGCCGGATCGTTTGATCGGTGGCGTTTCTTAGACGGGCTTAACCTACCGCAAAAGATACAAGCATATATGAACGCAATACATTTTCCTGCCCACATACAATGCTGATGTGTAGACAGCCAGACTTCTCGGCGTCTGTTTTTCGTTAAACAAAGTTTGCCGGATGCCATTATCTTAATGGGTCGATCTTTATCGTACTCGAGAAAGGTGTATCTTTTCCTGAGCGTGAGTACTTCTGGCTTTCTTTGTAGCCTTCAAATATTTTACAAAATGTTCTGGAACTTTCGAAAGTTCTTTGTCTTTGTGGAATACATTCTAGGTTCCATTAGAAAAATACATATATGGAGGTTTTTCGTCGTACACCCATACAACATACATTAATTTTTGTATTACATTATAAAACCTAATGTATTTTTTACTAGTTCATTTCATGTGTGATTTCCTGATTACACAGGCGTAATGTTCCATTAATTATGTGTCGTGCATCAGTGAAGTTCCCGCTCTCACAGTAACAATTTTCATGCTGTTTAAAACAAGTTGCATCCGTTCAACGAGCACAAATATGTGGGATAATTTTCCGTGGTCGTCATTTCAACTTTTACCGCCGTTTATACAAAGTAAAAACAGTCTTACAATTAGCTGGACCGGGTGGGGGAATTTCCGGTGTCGGAATTTCGACTTTTACGCACTTTTTAGTAAAAAACGGTCTTACAAGTAACTGGATGGGGCGGGGGAAATTTCCGGGTTAGTATTTCAACTGTGACCACAGTTTTTAGCGGTTTTCCTAAGTTTTTTAGTGTAAAAAAATTTCACCGCAGTTTACAGTAAAAAAACGGTCTTGCAATGAGCAAGCTGACAGGGCGGGGAAATTCCGGGGTCTGCATGTTTTATTCCATCGTGCTCATGTTCAAAACGTTTACGAAACATTTCAAATTATTATTACCGCGGTACAACTCAGGCAGAAAATATTATTAGGTCTAACACCTAGGCCTTTCTAAAAGTTTTCATTCCGTCACATTCCCATATTCCTAAAATTTATATAACAAGTAATGTCAAAATGGGCTTCTACTTATGCAGCAAACATTAATTAATAGACCGTAGGTCAAGGCCTTTTAAACACTTTTTTCTTCGCCTATGTGATATCCGTAAAGTTCATGTAAGAGCTGAAGCATTATTTATGCGAGAGAGATAATCAGATAAACATTATACCTGTATAATCAGGAAATTCATATATTAATGGACTAATGATGGCAACATAATGCCGATATAATATTAAACCAATGTGTGATATATGAACTTATGATGCGAACATCCATGTATATGAATATTAACAAAACTTAAAACGTGGTCCAGTGGACAAAGAAGAAAATGGATGATTTTAGAACTTTTTGAAATTATTTGTGTGATACAAAGAAGGGCTGGGTTTCACACGCTCGGAGAAAGGCACATGCCTTTCCCAAGCAAGATAACTATCAGCCATTAAGCTAACAACATCCGCCAGACATTTTCAGCGAAGAGCAGACGTCAGGATGTCTGGCAAGCTGACCATTAGTTATTGTATGTATGTAGCAAAGTGTATTGTGTCTAATGTATTATTGTACTTTAAAGTAAGTTAAGTCTGTCCAAAACAGCGCCGCTAACGGAGGTACATCAAACGGGCCGGCTATCTGGTGAGGGTCCGATATGTTCGTACACAGGATGAGCGCGTCCAATAAACGCTAAGTAGAAAAACTCCTGGTCATCGCATGACGTAGGCGTCAGCACAGAGAGGGAGAGCGGGACGCCAGCAAGGCAAGGAAGCGGAAGTGACGTACGTGCGGCGGGGGCGAAATAGAGAGAGATAGAGAGAAGCCCGAGAAAATGTTAGTTAGTCTGATTTCGGTAAGGAGAGGAATAAGTTCTCCCGTAGTCGTAGCTCAAAAGAAGTCGAGTGCGAGCGGACCCAGGCGGTAGGGGTCCATGTATGTCGGTCTCGTACCGAACAGTCACGAGATGTTTTCGAAGTTAGAGTCTGTGATATAGGTCTCATATTCAGAGACTCTCACGGATATCTCCAGATATTCCGAAGAAGATCGTTCTTCTAGGCAGCGAAGACGAAGGTCGGACTTGCATTTTGTTACCGCTCGAAAGGAGAAGATCACTGAGAGATATAGGTCTTATCTCAGAGAAGAAAGACTCTCTCTCAAGTTTTAGGGAATAACGTTAGTAGAGAGACGCTAAATTACCGTTGGCGAATTCCGAACTCTTCACCAGATAATGGGCGTTTTGATATGCAACCAAAGACAGCGACTCGACGGATGGACTGACTTTCCACCATCAGACATATCTAATACAGTTGTTGAGTTTTAACCAAGCCATCATTCATTAATTTTGGACATTGGCAATTATTGTTTGAGTTTCAGCGGTCTCGATCCATCCTCATGATTCACAGATTAATTATAACAAAGCAGGGAGGATTTCATCCATTCACCCAATCTTGATTTTTGGAAGGTTCTTAGGAACGAACATCATATATCAATTGGCTGTGAGGGGGGAGCTATAACGTGGATGGCCTCGGAACATAGTTTTGGGCGCGTTTACTTAGGCATTCATAATTAATTACTAGGCCAAGGCTCTTTTGACAGTTTTCATTCTACCGATGTCATATTAATAACGTTTACATAACAAGACAAGGTAATAATCTTCTTACTTAGGCGCTAAATATTAGTTCATAGGCCCTAGGCCTAGGCCTTTTTAACAGTTTTCATTCTAACGATGTCATATTCATAACGTTTTTGCATGAACTCAAGTTAATCATATTGCACTTAGGCACTAATTATTAATTCATTGGCCCAAGGCCTAACGGTTAATATTGAATGCCGAAGTTAACTCGCCAAGCTATTAACTTGACTTTTTTGTAAATTTTACAAATATCGCATAGGCGAAGAAAAGGTGTTAAAAAGCTCTAGGCCTACGGCCTATTAATCACTGTATGGTGCATAAGTAATAGCGCAGTATTACTGACATTACTTGTTACGTAAATTTTAGGAATATGGAAATGACGGAATGAAAACTTTTAGAAGGGCTTAGGCGTTAGGCCTAATAATATTTTCTGCCTGCGTAACATCGCAATATTATTGACTTGTTACGTAAACATTATGAACATGAGAACGATGGAAAAGAAATCCGGACCCCGGAATTTCCCCTCACCCTGTCAGCCTGCTGATTGTAAGACCGTTTTCCACTAAAAACCGCGGTAAAAGTGGAAATACCAACCTGGACATTTCCCTCACCCAACCCTGCTAATTGTAAACCGATTTTTACTCTAAACTGCGGTAAAAGTTTGAAATGCCGACCCCGGAAATTTCCCCCACATAATTGAGCACTTTGTACGGCTGCAACTTGTTTTAAACAGCGTGGGAATAAAAATGATGACCCCGGAAATCTCCCCCACGTTCGATATTTTGTGTCAAATGCAATTTGTGCGTGGTCCCTGACTGAAAAAGATGAGGGACTTTTCCTGTGAGGGGCATTTCCGATGGGGGCCCTTTTCGATGTGAGAGAGTTTTCCTGTTGGGGACTTTTCTGATTGCCTAAGGTGAACACATCCCCCTGTGCAAATTTCTACTGTCTGAAACAGTGGCTTGAGAGAAAAGATCGTTTTCCGAACTTAAAATCATGAAAAATTACTTTTGATCTAATATGAAACAGAAACGACTTTCAAATATAAGTATCGTTAATACTGAAAATAAAATTGCCACGAATTTGAGGAAAGTTTGCAACCGGAAAAAAAAATAATAAAATTAGAACAGTTCATTTTAGCTGAAACTACGCATAATTGCTTGCAGGCTTTCTTGAAGCCTCAGTTTTCAGTTTATTGTTATTTTATATCAAAACCAGTAATTTCCAATTCTGTTTTTAGTTTTATACACTTGATTAGTATATGTCCCCATATGAGATATTTTTTGGCTATAATAGTTAAGGAGACGCCCGTCTTGTATGTTCAATGTTTTATATATATATATTCTTGTAGAAATGGCGGCATATCTGGGCTTGCGTGGGCGCTAAGTGCTCCTCACTTTTCCTCATTTTTATTATATCCCTAAATGGGAAGTCAGATAAATATTTTAAATCCTGTATTTCCTGCCATTTAAAATTCCGTATGATAAAGCTAAAGAGTATTATTTTCTATTTCAATTGCTTAATCTTCTAAAACTTTGAATGTTTTAATGAAATCCCTAAGACACGACTCTGAAAAAAAGGCTCGCTGCCTATAGGTTCCTTGGAAAGACCTGATAAATGATACGACGAGTGATTTATATTAGGTTTTATAACATATTTACAAATACCAAATATCTAGGTTGTAACTTAAAAACTTCCAAAAAGTCCCGCCGCCTAGGTGCCTTGTAAAGACCTGAGAAATGATACGATGAGTGCCTTTTATAAGGTTTTATAAAAGTTTAACAAATACCAAATATCTAGGTTGTAACTTAAAAAATATTGTAAAAAGGCCCGCTCCTAGGTGCTTTGCAAACAGCTGAGAAATGCTCCATTGAGTGCCTTTTACCAGGTTTATGTAAAATGTTTACAATTACCAAATATACGGAAATGCTCTTTCAAAAGGATATAATGAGCAGAAAAATTTAAATCATTATTCCTTTCTGGAAAATAGAACAGTTTATCGTTGGTAAGATGATAAAATTGGACGAATCGGCGTTGGACCAATCGTACTATTGGACGAATCGGCATTGGACCAATCGTACCATTGGACGAATTGGCATTGGACGAATCGGCCATTGGAACAATCCTCGTTGGGCAAATCGCCCGGAACTGGTTGAAACACATTCGTCCAGTACGGCCGACCTTTGCACATGGGTCTCGTAGCATGACAAATCGTAGTCCTATTCGGCAGAGACAGTAGAGAAATTTCTTGGTAAGCGAGCCGTTGCTGCATTGAATAACCCACCGTATTATCCTGATCTGGCGCCGGCTCAGTGAGTGATCCCCTCCCCTTCGATATCAGCACTAAAAAGAAGAAATTCATTGATATTTCTAACATTCAAACGGCGTGACAACCCAGCTGAAGAAAATAACGAAAGGGGCCTTTTACCACAGCTTTCAGTAATTATACGAACGACGTCAAAAGTGTATTGTATGAAGTATTTTAAACGCCAGTAAATTAAATGTTATTAAATATTACCTGTTGTTTATTTTTACTGTGCATTCACCGAGTTTTATTGAAGACACATCACCGAATAGCGGTAACTTCTAAACAACGGTGAGTTTCAGATGGTACAGAATATGTGCACTACGAATAACATTAACGATAGCCTGCACACAATAGAACATCTTAACAGCGGTTAACGGGCACTCCCTTCAGTCCCGAAGAAGAAGCAACCGTCATCTTGTGCCCTAATAACGTATCACTTCCGTACTTCGTTGGAAGCGATACGTTAGGGACAAAGAACATTGCTAAAGGAACTTCGATTCCGTGGACTGAGCCGGCAAACATTGATATGAGTGGATAAAAAGAACTGTTGAAGAATTTCATAGTTGACGTGAATATTAATAAAGCCGTCTTGTTTGGTTTCACCATTCAAGCCTCCTGAATAGTGGGGGAAAAGGTATCAATAGAGAAATAAAATGCGTTTATTAATATACACATGTAAATACATTTATACGAGAACATCCGTTAAAATCCTGGCTTTCAACTCGAATTGCAAGATGAAACGAACTGTTTCTTGTGAATTGTTTTTCCAGTTGTTTTAATTAATGATTTTCACATAACACTGAAATTGACCATATGAAAGAATAATGTAGAGTGTAGTACGTTCCTGCGGTTTAAACCCAAGCTTGTACTAGTATGATTATAACTTCCTAATGTACGATATTTTCTATGTAACTGAAAACGAATTCTCACGAATTCTGAGAAATGAAAATCCGCTTTTCAAAACTGTATTTAGAACGGTACAAACACATTTTATTTCAGCAGTTAAAGAAGAAAATTATAACTTCCTAATGTACGACATTTTCTATGTAACCGAATACGCAGATTCTTATGAATTCTGGGAAATGAAAATCCGCTTTTAAAAACTGTACAGACAAATTTTATTTCAGCAGTTAAAGAAGAAAAGCTTGAATCCAAAATAAAATTCTTACTATGAAATGTATATAAAATAGAAACCTTTATCAGGAGTTTTTGTTTCAATATATAAGCACTGTAAAATACACTGCCTGACAGAGAAAATGCCACACCATGAAGGAATGATCGAAAACTGACCAAACTGCACACACAGATAGCCAAGTGGGTCCTGAACAAATGATTTAATTGTCACATACAGACAAAAAAAAATTATAACAAATGATTTAATTGTCACTGTTATATTCGGCACCCTACGCAGCCCTGGAACACCCTCCAGTGGCCGAATATACAGGATGATCAATAAGGAGTGTGGCCCTCATTTTGGGTGATACAGCGTTGACTCCGACGTGGAATCAAGGCAATGAGAGTCCGAATAGAGTCCTGGGGTATCGTGGACCATGTATGTGGTGTTGATCCGAGTCCACAGTTCATCTTCATTTTGCGGGGGTGGTAGGGTACTCAACAGACGTCCAATCGTGTCCCACATATGCTCGATGGGCGAGAGGTCGGGGGATCGTGCTGGTCACAGAAGCATCCGCACACCGTGTAAAGCATTCAGGTTGATCCGAGAGGTAGGCGGCAGGGCGTTATCCTGTTGAAAAACGGCGTATGGGCTGCCCTGCAGTCAATGTTCAGTATTACGTACCAGCGGTGAGCAGCTGTTGGCGTTGATAGCATCCCACACCATGATACTACATTGCCGGGCCGTGTGGTCCTCCACAATGGCAGTGGAATCCGCCGTTGGCCACGTCTTCTCCAGACTCTCACACGGCGATCATCCGTGGTGAGACAAAACCGCGATTCGTCATTGGACACCACAGTGTTCAATTCGGCACCCTACGCCGTCCTAAAGCGACACCACGCCAAGCGGTGGCGACGATAGCTGGATGTTAAGGGTAACCTTCGAAATAGACGGCTGGACAGCAAACCAGACGCAGCCAATCGGCGCGACACTGTCCTCGTTAATATCGGAGCATCCAAGCCTCTCCGTACACTCTGCAAAATGTCGCCTGTGGGTCCGCACAGGCATGACGTTGGATGTGACGATCGATGCGCTCGGACTTCCGTCTCCGTGCTTCGGTCCCCTACGACGTTGCACAGATTTTTCCTGAGACCACTGTCTCTAAATGCGACCGTCGGTTGTGGCATCGCGTTGCGTTTCTTCCGCAATACGACGCAAGGACCATCCTTTGGTACGAAGGCCTACGATGACACCTATCGTGAAATCATTCGTTTGACGAAATCGCGTAGAACAGCGTCTTAACGGCATTGGCACCCCCTTGTTCGTTCTCCAGACACGGTTGCAGTAGAACCACTCACTTCTCGCGGGGGTGTCGACGTCTCGACTGATGGCCTCACGGGCTGGTTGTTCGCTTGTATCCCGCGCGCCATTCTTGCGATTGGCCCGCAAATGCAATCATTTCCGTAACTTGTACATGTGCACCCACCCTGCAATTTGCATGGCACTGCGTTCACGTCTTCGTGGTGTGGCATTTTCTCTGTCAGGCAGTGTATTTAGAAATCATTTTCGCGGTTTTAGTTTATTAACACTGGATGGCGGAAAAGCATCAGTTCCAGAGGGCTTGAGGGTGTTGATCAACTGCACTGAGTCCATTACGAAAAGAGTCAGCTGCTCTCCCGGCTAATGGGTTAACTGCCCTGGACGCAGACATCCTACTCCACTCCACCCCACCCAAAGCGTCCATCCCCCAGAGATTACTGCACTCAGAGAACACGGAATTTCAGGTGTGTTTCAATTACCTTTTCTTGGGAGTCTGCATTCTTCATCCGAATTAGGACGAACATTGTGATTTGAGAGCAATTCCCTGAAAATGAAATTGATATAAGAGGTTGACTCTTTATCTAAACTTAGTATGCGGGTCTCAGAAAAATACGCTGATTTTTTTGCCTTTATCCGCTTAGCGAACGTCCGGTACTTTCACTATTTATTACTGCATGTTTTATATTTTTAAAGATCGGACATGTCTTGAACTATTGATAAGTCTATTGCAATAAAGTACATTGATATTTTTACTAGTTGTGGAATCTGAGGAAACATTTGCTAGAACAGTGAACCTCGACAGAGTCTATGGTAAAATCAACAGAGTTTATTACCGTTACCAAGGGGGATATCACGTGCAGATTGTCTCTTCATGCGCCAAAACATTTTTGTTTTTAATTTTCTTCTATCATTTTTTTCTCTCATTTTAATTTTTTTCTTTTTTTACTTTCTTTTTAATTTCTTTTCTTTTTTAGATTATTTATTTTTCTCTTATTTTAATTCTTATTGTTTTTAGCTTTTTTATTTTTTTATCTCTCATTTTAACGTTTTTATTCTTTTTTTTTAGCTTTTTTTATTTTCTTTTTCAAATTCGTTTCTTTTTCTTAGCACTAATATTCCATTGTTGCTATTTATTTTTTCAATTAGTAAACAGTTATTTCCCGCAGTTGTATTATCAGTTTTAATGGCCGTTCCGAAATATCCTCTATTGCTTTTCGTTTAACGCTAATTGATACGATCAGTTTTGGTGGCTCATGGTTGTGACACAAGTTGAATTGTAAAATAACCGAGTCACTACTATCCAGGTACACTTTTGCCAATCATTTGCGTTCTGTACAACGCCACTTCCACCTTATCTCTGCTTCTACATCTTTATAGAATTTGGGCCCTGAATGTATCAATAAATTTTTCCCTCTTTGGCTGTACATAAACTACATGTAACCTCTGTAATTGCTGTCTGAAGAATGATGCAATGCAACCACACCACTGTTTTGCAAAGACTCGGTGGCGCATTGTCCAGCAGAGAGCATCTTATGCCGGGAGCTCCCTGTCCCCCTTCCCCTAGAGGGGAGGGCAAAAATGTGTGGATCTTCTCCCTGGGGTCTTCTGTTTCCACCTCTCCCTCCTTAAGCCCCCCCCCCCCCACACACACACAGACTTTTACTTTCGCGCGGATTACGGTTGACCACCTGTGGTCGCTTGAGAGATCGTCCCCCTGACTAGGTTTGACCACAGACACAAACTTAAAAACTTCGCGCTTTTCATTCCCAAGTATCTCACTCGATCTTCGTTTCCGAAAAAAATCTACAAAATATCGTTTTACCTTTCCGCACCAAAGAGCACAACTTTAGCAGTAAAAATTTCGGCAAACGAAAAAAAAAAAAAGAAAGAAAGAAAAAAATAAGAATAAAAAAAAAAAAAGAAAAGAAAGAAAAGTATATATAAACGAATTTTCAACTGCAAGGTGCCGAAGGCGAAAAGGGACATAGAAAAATGTTTCTCTGAAAAACTTTGACTACATTGTGCTTAGCGTATGCGTACTGCCCGACTTTCTACGACGAAACTCAAAAAGTACATATATGCATCGTACCTATGTGACTTGCAAAAACAAACTAAAAATTCTACCGACGCAGCTAAACAAAGCCGTAATACGTATTTGGATTATTTTAATAAGAGATGGAAAGTACCTTGGCGGGACCAAATGGTGGTAAATGCCTAATTTAGAAATGTTAAATGTTGGGGTGGTCAGGGAAGTTATTGTTGGTGATTCTTTCAATCCGAAATATGTTAGTATGAAAATTTGGAAAATGTCTTAAATAAATTAATAGCAATATTTTGGATATCCACTATTTTATCTATTTTTATAATTATTATTATTCTTTTTGATATTACAGAAATGTTTGAATGTGTTTACAAACGTAACAGAAATCTATGCTGGTGAAACATTTTCACAGTAAATTACTGCTTCAAACAGGGTCGGCTGAAACATAGGGGCAACCGGACCGGTCGCCCTGGGCCCCGCGCCTTCAGGGGGCCTCGCAGTTAAGAAAACAAAATAATTTTCGGTAAAAAAATTTAACTACATTTTTTTTTGTAACTATTGGGGCGCAAGGCCCTTAAAATATATTTTTGAACTTATTCGTTTGTTTCCAATCTCCTCATTTTCAAACACGTTATCCCCCTATTCTTCGTACGGACACTGAAATTTGCAGATTAAAAATTATTTTTGTAACCACCTTAATCTTTTCCGCATTCATGAAATAGTGAACTAAATTTCATCATTTTGTGGTCCCCTACTTTTATATATCCAACAATGTGTGTGAAAACCTGATACTTGAATTTAAGGAAATAAAAGAACAATATCCAAGTTACTTTCGGACTACACATGGAGGTCACTTTTCCAACATTACAAGAAATTGAAAAAAAAAAAAAAGGCAACTTTCATATATGAACGCGTATAAAAGTTTATAATGTCACTAATTTGTCAGTTACTCCACTGTGCCTTAAAAATCAATCGCTAAACATGCATCAGGAGAAAAAACTGTTTATACCAATTTATTTTAGAGGGATCTTTATTACATTTCCTATACAAAAATATTCGCTAAGCAGGTATCGTTTTATCATTTTGTGAATAAGCTGTTATAAGAGTCTCAATGCAACCTAAACATCTTCTCCTGGGAAAGAAAATCGTAGATTTTAACACTTTTTACTCTTTCTCTGTCTCTCCCTCTTTTTTTCTCTTTTTCTTTCTCTATCTCTCTCCCCTCTCTTTTTCTCTCTCTCTTCCCTCCTGTCTCTATTTCTCTTTCTTTCTCTATCTTTTTTCTCTCTTTCTCACTCTATTTCTCTTTCTTTTCTCTCTCTCTCTCTCTCTGAACTTTCAGTCCGTATTATGGTCTTTTCTTAAGCTTAAAGCAAATACTTTTTTGAGATAATCATTTTATCTTCCTCACGAACGATAATTTTCAGAAACGACTTTATTAAAATATGAGATTTATTTTTTAGTGCCCGCAATGAAATTTTGCTCTGGGCCACACAATGAAATTTCGCCCAGGGCCCCGCAAGAGCTCCATCTAGCCCTGGCTTCAAATTAAATCACGTTCTCATTTTTCAGCTACTTATTCTTTTATAAGGTAATTTAACAAGGACAAATTTGTATTGGTTGTATCGAAGCTCAGAAATGGTGGTACAGATTCTGTGATTCTGTATGTATATACATATAAATTATAATAGTTAATACCATACATTACAAGATTTACTTAATTTTATTAATTAATTTATTATTAGTTGAAATATTTAAAACAATAAATATAATATATTATTCGTTGTTATTTTGCGTTATTTATTTTTATTTCTATCATTTAACTTAAATTTTTCAAAAAAGGATTTTTTTTAAGAAAAGGAAGGTGTGTAATTAAAAATAGGCACATCTTTATCTGACAAACAAAACAGAAGGAAAAATATGAAAGAAAAGAAAACTGTTAAAAAATATTGCGGTAAAAGAAACAGATTCTAAACAATGAAATGGTTTCGGAACCCTCTTGGAAGGGCGGGGCAAAAGCAATATGGGTTAGCACACCTTTCTGTTGATAAGGCCCTGACATGTCAACAATTGAGAACTGAAACAACAGAAGTGAGTACTTTACTTGAGAAAAGGAAACTTAGTCCATCCACTCTTGTCTTTGTATAATTTTGCACTTTACACTGAAGTGAGAGAAGTGCCATAATGTGCACTCGCACGACACCCTCCCACCAGTATACGAAGCCAATTACAGTGAACCCGTAAGTGCACTTTGGCTGATTGTTGCCCAAATCACCGAAAACACAGTGCCTCCCCTCCTCTATGAATATTGCAGTTATGAGGTCAGATCGGCAGGTGATACAGTCACACCCCTTATACACACACCACGGTTCCACAATCAAAAGCACATGGACCCCCGATACATGCTAGCAAAGAGAAGAACTCTCAAAGGCCCATTTCATCCCACCCAGCGGTGACTCTCACCTCCGCCAGGCCTCACACACATTCTGAACCGGCACACCACACCCATCATAGTTCCCACTTTCAGTCACAAACATTCAAAAAACAAATAAATGAACAAACACACACGCACCCCCAGGAATCCTTAACCTGAAAAAAAGAGGCAAGCTTATTATTATTAGTAATGCATGAAAGAAAATTAGTTATTTACGTTTTCATAAAAAAAGAACTGGTTTTCTACGCCAAGTAAATTGCTAGTAAATTACCCGTAATTTGCGTAAAATAAGTGACGAGTAAATTACCTTGCCAAAGATGTGCAGCACATGCAAAAACTTTTATTAGAGTGATCATATTTAAATATCACCTTTTTTTTAACTTCACAAATTTAAATTATAGGCTATGCCTCTACAAAATTCAATAATCGTGCGTTCCTCTCGGCTGTTTACAATTCTTCGAATTCTTTCTTCGCGGGGAATCAAACTTTTCTTAATTCTAAGCGGAGCTTCTCCGAGCATTATTGTTTCTATTTCTCTTTGGACAGAAGCTTCTTCCTTTCGCAGTTCCCTTATTAACCGAAAACGCGAAACATGGGCACGCCCAATCAGAAGCTTCCATCGTCGATGCCACGCTTCAACTTTGTTCTGAGTGCGTGGGATCACACCTGAATTCACTGACCACAGAGTTGGTGGGAAGATTGGCTCGTTTCGTCGTTCTTCACCGCTACGTGCTGTACGACGAACTTTTCCCAAGACATAGTACTCTTCAAACCATTTGACTAAGTCTTCCGCTTCGTCATCAAACAATAGTTTTATCTCGTTAAAGGCATTATCAATATCTTCAGGAGGAAGAAAAACAAGCGCCGGAAGATGTCGATCAAGCTGAACTCTTCATTACCACAATATCTCGATTGCAGGCCAGGAGTAGCCTGAACTTAGCGCCAAATGTTTTGCCCAAGATGAAAGAAGCATCCGTGGTGTCTAGCGCCTGGAAAGGCGGCCCTTACAGCATTGATAACTGACATCTCAAAATCAGTGATCGCCCACTGTGGATCTAAAATAATATCTTTCTGAGTGGCAAATGTCTTTAGCTCTTCAAAGAATGAGAAGTAACTGGTTAGCGATTTGCTAGTCATCAGAGCGTAAACTAACGGCAAAACTCTACAGTTGTTCATAGGACCCACGGGACCGTGAATGGAATACAGCTGTTTAAAAATTTTGGGCACTGTTTTAAAAGTCCCATCCATCACCCAAAATGCAGCTTCACTCAACATTTTGAGGTTAGCTTCTGTTGAAAAAATTAAACTTTTTTCATTCCTCTCATAGAAGTCTTTTAATAGGAATAATTCCCCGTCCTCTGTGTATTTTAAGAACTCAGGTATATTTAGTATTTCAACAGTTGCAGGTTCAGGTGGCATTTCAACCCTCCTAGTTCTTTTTATCAATTTCCTCTGTGCTTCTTTCGACGGCATGCTCTGATGAGATACAAGAGACATTTTGGAGGCTACATCCTGTATAATTCGCAGGGGTAAATAGTCGGTGGTTCTGGCCTTCTCTTTGATGTCCGCAATCTTCTGGGCTACTTTAGATCGAGCACTTTCAGGAGCATGGTTATGCTCGGACGCACTTATAAGATAATGTTCTTCACCTGCAAGGGATGTAATTGCTCTACTTCTGCAGCCATTACTCTTCTGATCGCATATCCAGTAAAATTTATTACACCGTTGTCTTTCTTTAAAGAAAAGAAATCAATTTAAACTCAGTTTTTTCCCTCCCTTTTGTGAATCGACAAACGTTACTCATGGACCTCTGTTACTCATGGAACTGAGAAACAGACTGATTACAAAACGACTAGTGCTCTTAGATAACGTGATTTTTCCTCGCTCCGAGGATTTGGGTTCGGTCCAAGGTTAACGAATTTAATAACCTGCTCCCCTCTCACCTTTTCGTAGGAGTGTAAGTAAATGAAGGTCATTAGATAGTTGGGAGGCAGCTCTGGGTGGGAGGTAATAGCTTTCATTGTAAGATAATTTTTCGGCCACAGTTTATTGCTTATCTCTATCATACCAACAAAGCGCATTGTGAGGCTGGGAGAAACTGGGTTTTTCCCAGGGATTTTTCCTGTGGTTAAAACTTGCAGTACCCCGCAGCACCCTGGGTGTTGTACGTGGGCAGTGATGTCTCTGGGGTGTTTCCTGCTAGTCCTTGGCTGAAGGGAGACATCTTATTCTTTCTTCAATACATTGTCTGCTTATCTTTTCTATTACATCTCTGAGCTTTCGTAAAGGTGGCGACATACCAGGGCTATAGAAAAAGAAGGGCTGGGTCGTTCCTTTGTTTCAAGATTAGTATTCTAAGCTTCTGCAAAGAACGGTTCATGGGGGCTGTGACGTCATAGCGAGAACCAGAGACGTGCCAAGTAGCCAAATTCCAAGGGTAGGCAAGAATCCCAAATAAAATTTTACGTTTAATAAATTAATAACAGAGACATGGCAAAAGCTATAAAAACGTTTTATTGTGAAAAATGGAAATGCTACGTGGCACGTTGATTTTTTTTTGTAAAAATTTACGTCATTATATAATTCAATAGAAAACGACTTAAAATCAGAGCAAAATGATTTATTCTTTTGTTCACTAACGGATACCACGGGCAAAGGACTAACATTTTATTTTCAATTTTTTTTTTAAATTTTGAAGATTTCAGCTTTCATGATATGCGTGGCCAGGTCCAATATGATGGAATAAATGGGGGCCAGTATGAAGGAAAAACACAATGGACTTAAAAAAAAAAACATAATTTTTTTTTGATTGGAGGTTTAACGACCACCGTGAGCAACTCAATGGGCTATAAGCAGTCGCCCGTCCCTTATTTAGGGTCACTGGTTCCAGGGAAGGGAGAGAGCTAATGCCGTAAGACAAACACAACATACATGCCTCACCGGGATTCGTACCCGGGCCCCTTACGGACGAATGATCAGAGGCCATCGCTTAGACCACTGCGCCACCGGGGCGGCCATAATTTTTGGACAATCACTTAGGCATTTTATGTACGTTTAAAAGCATTAACATGTCTTGCTATATAAACGTTATGAACATGAGTACAGGTGATTAAGAATTATTGAAACTGCCCAGGTCCCCGCGATTAAAAAATACGAAATTAAAAACGTAACCTATGTAGCTGAGAAAAATCTGCAAAACCGAGGTAATTTATATCTCAAACTAGCAGGGGTACCCGGTATTTCCCGGGTAAATATTACTATTCGTGGAAACACCAAGCTCACCTGGTGAAAGTTAATATATTAAAAAGGTATTAATGTAATTTTCCAGTAAATTTATTTTAATTCATTTAGGTTATTGCTTTTTGATAAACTCTACTTTTAGTTTATCAATTGGGAGCAAAAATGTAAAGAGTTTCAGGATTGCCAACCCTTGAGCACGCAACGTTAAGTTGTCCATGTGAAAAGCAGGGTTCTTCCAAATTAATGCCCGCCAATGCCAGTGTCTGGCTGATGCAGTAGTATTTCTGCAAAAAAAAAAAAAATAGGAGCAGGGATGGCTGAAATTGTGAAAAAAAAAATTGATTTACTTAATTTACTTATACGAAACAAAAAAGAAAGGAAAAGGAGTGGAAATATTTACCTTCGAAAAGACATCTATAGAAGAGCCGTGCACTCACGTGCGCTTCTGAGAATCCAGCGACACTGAAATGCAATGTACCTATGACACGTCGAGTGCATGCGACTTGACATTGGCATTGATCATCCTTTTGTTTACCATTTTGAATATCTGGAACTCACTTTTTACATTACATTGTATTTCTGCCTGATGAAGCAGTCCGTTGGTGGTGAAAACTAACGTTTACTCATTTGTGTTTTTAATACACCATTAAATAGATATTTTCTCACTCTATTGTTATCTACGGTCTCCAACTTAGACCGTACATCGGATATTGGAGTGCTAAATTGCGTTGAAGTTCTTATAAGTACAAAATGGAACTTTTTACGAAAATTTTGTATGGTCCCCCTTCACGCCGGGCCCGACCCCTTCCAAAAACCGTCTACGGTAAAACTCAGAGTACCATGATATAGTATACCAAATTCGGTGGTTCTAAACTGAAAACTGTAGATTGTATGGAAAAGTTTGGGTGGGCGCCCTGTGACCCCGGGCTCCGACCAATACAAGGCTCCAACTCCTTCCCAAAACCATCTACTGTGTAAGTTAGGGCACCAAAAGATAGTATATAAAATTTGGCGGTTCTAAGTTGAAAACTGTAGATTTTACGGAAATTTTGTATGGGCCCCCTTGACAACGGGCCCCGACGACCCCTTCCCCAAACCGTCTAGGGACTAACTCGGAGTACCATGAGATAACCAAATTTTGTGTTTCTAAATTAAAATTTGAAGATTTTACGAAAATTTCGTTTGGGGTCCCCTTGACCCCGGGCCTCGACCACTTCCAAAAATTGTCTACGATTTAACTTTGACATGAGATAGTATACCAATTTGGTGGTTCTAAATTGAAAACTGTAAATTTTACGAAAATTTTGTATGGGACCCCCTTGACTCCGGGCCCCGATCCCTTCCAAAAAGAGTTTAGGGTCTAACTTAGAGTACCATGAGGTAGTATACCAAATTTGTTGGTTCTAAATTGAAAACTGTAGAATTTACGAAAATTTTGTGAGGGGCCCCTGACCCCGATCCCTTCCAAAAAGATTTTACGGTCTAACTTGCACTACCATGAGGTAGTATACGAAATTTGGTGGTTCAAAAGTGAAAACTTTAGATTTTACGAAAATTTTGTATGGGGTCTTCTTGACCCCGGGCCCCAACCACTTCCCAAAACGGTCAACGGTTTAACTTTGAGCACCATGGATACTAAACCAAATTTGGTGGTTCTAAATTGGAAACTGTAGACTTTATTAAAATTTTGTATGGGCCCACTTGACCCCGGGCCCCGACCCCTTCCAAAAACTGACTACGGTCTAACTTACAGTACCACGAGGTATTATACGAAATTTGGTGGTTCTAAATTGAAAACTGTAGATTTTACTAAAATTTTGTACGGGGCCCTCTTGAACCCGGGCCCCGACCACTTCCCAAAACGGTCAATGGTTTAACTTTGAGCACCATGGGGTAGTGTACCAAATTTGGTGGTTCTAAACTGGAAACTGCAGATTTTACGAAAATTTTGTATGGGCCTCCCCTTGACCCCGGGCCCCGATCCATTCCAAAAAGGGTTTACGGTCTTACTTAAAGTACCATAAGGTAGTACACCAAATTTGGTGGTTCTAAAATGAAAACTGTAGAGTTTGCGAAAATTTGTATGGGGGCCCCTGGACTCCGGGCCCCGATCCCTTCCAAAAAGGGTTTACGGTCTAACTAGAGTACCATGAGGAACTATACCCAATTTGGTGGTTCTAAATTGAAAACTGTAGATTTTACGAAAATTTTGTATGGGGCCCTCTTGACTCCGGGCCCCGACTACTTCCCAAAATGGTCAACGGTTTAACTTTGAGCACCATGAGATAGTATACCAAAATTGGTGGTTCTAAATTGGAAACTGTAGATTTTACTAAAATTTTGTATGGGCCCACTTGACCCCGGGCCCCGACCCCTTCCAAAAACTGTCTACGGCTAACTTAGAGCACCACGAGATATTATACAAAATTTGGTGGTTCTAAATTGAAAACTGTAGAATTTACGAAAATTTTGTATGGGGCCCTCTTGACCCCGGGCCCCGACCACTTTCCAAAACGGTCAACTGTTTAACTTTGTGCACCATGAGATATTATACCAAATTTGGTGGTTCTAAATTGAAAACTGTAAATTTTACGAAAATTTTGTATGGGCCTCCTTGATCAACCCGGGCCTCGATGCATTCCAAAAAGGGTTTACGGTCTAACTTAGAGTACCATGAGGTAGTATACCAAATTTGGTGGTTCTAAATTGAAAACTGTCGATTTGTATAGCGGACATACAAACAAACAATTTTAAATATACAGGAAAAACTGAAATTTTTATATAGCTCCTTACTGCAGTTTTAACAAAGGAAATTTTGCGTTGGTACTGCAGCGCCGACTATTGTCAAAGAAGTACGATACAAGGATTGAAGTTTAAAACTGTTGAAGTAAAATGTTGACAGTTTGTCGGTGTTTTGTCCTGTCGGTGTTTTGTCCAGTCGGTGTTTTGTCCTGTCGGTGTTTTGTCCTGTCGGTGTTTTGTCCTGTCGGTGTTTTGGTTGTCGGTGTTTTGGGTGTCGGTGTTTCGGGTGTCGGTGTTTTGTCCTGTCGGTGTTTTGGGTGTCGGTGTTTTGACCCAGACCCTTTCAGAACATGTTCGACTTCTCTCTTAACTTTAACAGTTCTCACTCTCTCACCGTCTCCGAGCAAGATTTGGTCACTCTAGTTACACTCAAGTTGGTTGGAGATTTAGCACTTTTTCGAATTGACATGGCCTATGTCAGTATAATTTTATGATTATCTTCCCGTAGCTGAATGAGAGGACCGGATCGAAGAGTGCCCCTCTGCCCTCCTTTTTAGCACGTCTTTTGTAAAAAAATCGTGCTTTTGTTATCGGTTTGTCCGTCCGTCCGTTTGTACCCACGATACCTCTGCAACTATTAGTCCGATTTGAAAAATTATTTTTGCATTGGGAAGCTTGAAATATGCAAATGATGAACTTTTATTTCGGTTTTTTTTTACGATGTACAATTTCGCCGGTAGAGGGCGTAAATGCAGATGATGTCGAATTCAAAAATACGTTTTATTCCACATATTTGCTTCTAAACGTCCGGTTGAATTTTTTATCTTTCGATTCCATTTATGTCGAAAAGTATTTTAGATATAGTTACTTTTTCAAATTACGCATAGATTTCCTTCTAGGGGGCGTAAAAGTAAATTACATTTTCCCCGATAACTCTTCTTCTAAAACTCCGATTTGATTTTTTTCTTCAGCGGATACATCTCTTGAAGGAAAATCGTTTGCATATAATTTGAAATGTTTGGTAAATAATACTTTGGCCACCTGGGGGCGTAAGGGTTAATTTTTGCTTCTGATATATTTGTCATAAACGCTGAGCTTCTAAAATATAGATTGAAAAATTTCTTTCGTGAACTGATGCCACTCACATCGGCAAACCTTTTAGAAACATTTTCTTCTTAAAATAGTGCATGGTTTCTACGCCAGCAGGCGTTGATATATCTCTTATTTTTGTCAATATCTCTACTTCTAGGAGTCCGATTTAAAAAATTCCTTCCTTGTTGGATAGTGTTTCTAGTGTGACATATGGTTCATATAACTTTAAAGTTTTCAAGTAATTCATAGACTTTCCGCTAGGGGCGTAAATGTAAATTGCGTTTTCCCCTATATCTCTGCTTCTAAATCTCCGATTTGAAAAATTCTTTCTGGTCGAATACAGTTCCAGATGGAAAATCGTTTGCACATATTTTGTAATTTTTGTAAGAAATGGTTTCTCCACCAGGTGGCGTAAGTCTTAATTTCCGCTTATGTTGTATTTGCAGCAAAATATGAGCTTCTAAAATGTCGATTGAAAAAAAACGTCGTTTGTTGACCGATACTACTCATGTCGACAAACCTTTTAGGAAATTTTTTCTTGAAAAAATTCATGGTTTCTACGCCAGGGGACGTAGATGTGTATCTTATTTTTGTCAATATCTCTGCTTCTAAGAGTACGATTTGAAAAATTCTTTCTTTGTTGGATAGTGTTTCCGATGCGAAATGTTTTTCCTATAAATTCAAAATTTTCAAGTAAATCATACACTTTCCGCTAAGGGGATAAAGGTAAATTGCGTTTTCTGCGTTATTTCTGCTCCTAAAGCTCTGATTTGAAAAATTCTTCCTCTATCGCTAACAAGACCTGATGGAAAATATTTTTCACATAATTTCTAATGTTTGGTAAAGAATGGTTTATCCACCAGGAGTCATAAGTGTTAATTTCTGCTTCTAAAGTATTTTTTGCAAAATCTGGGGTCCTGAGAACTCGACTAATTTTTTTCTTCGACCGATACCGCTCAAATGGATAAACCTTTTGAGAATAATTTCTTCCTAACATAATGCATGGTTCTCCTACCAGGGACGTGAAATCACATCTTATTTTTGTCGATATCTCTGTTTCTAAGAGTTCGTAAGCTCACGATTCCGTTTACAGCAATGTCTGAGGGATTAAAAACCCGATTGAAAGTCTTCTTTCTTTCGTCAGATCTATTGTTTTCCATACCGGTTCCATTGACTTTAAATAGCTTTGATAAATTTAATTTGCGTCAGAACGGATTCAAAAGGCGTGCTTATTACACCCGAAAATTCGATGTCATCTTTCTTGTTCATTCTGGGTTTAGCGACCATTATGAGCAGTCTCACAGCTATCGGCAGCCACGCACCCTTTATTCAGAATTATTGGATCTAGGGAGGACCAGTGCCAACCTTCTAAGGGAAACACATCACCCATGCCTGATCTTCAAACCACGCCAATGTCAGATGAATGGCCAGAAGTCAGTGCGACGAGATAAACGCAGCATTCCTGCTGCATCCCAGACACGAACCAAAAACATTTCTTAACAAAATTCAGCACCAGTAGCTAAACACACCATTCATGACTTATCCCAGACTCTCTCCCGGACCCATATAGGATGAATGGTCAGAAGTCAGTGCCACAAACTAAACGCACCATTCATGCTACATCCGAGGCACAAACCATGCCCCTATTTCGAATCAAAATCAGCACCAGTACCCAACAAAAACACAAGTGCTGGGAAACTGCTGCCCACAAGTTGGCAGTGATGGGTCACTTCTGGCTGAAATCTGCCGCTCACGGCCCGGTAGTGGACCGTTGGTGGCAGCGCTATCCGTTGGCGAGCCATTGATGGCCCTGCAGCATCGCCGTGAATTGTGGGCCTCCAAGCAAGTGCCACTAGTAGCCCGTTGCTGGCAACCAATGCAGCACCAACAGTAGGTGGAAGCAACGGGACTGCGCGTGCGCAGATGCAACACTTGCTGTGTCTCTCACGGTACCAGTTAGTTGAAGACGGCGCTATCGCCATCGTGTTATTTTAATGGATGTTAAAAAAAAATCCATATGTGGAGAGGCGATATAATTTCCTAATGAAATTTTACGTCGAAGAAGATATCAGATTAAGCCGTGAAATACTAGATTACAGCCATGAAATACACCCACTACATTCCCATGAATAACAATTCATTGAATGGAGTGGATGATAAACAAGAAAAAATTTGAAACCGCTTGAAACAAATGTCCTGGAAAACCATTAAAACCACGTTTGTTGAAAAAATAATTATACGCGTACAAAATTTACTAATTATTTGAAAGAAAAAAGCAACGCTATGTGGTGTACTCATCCATGGGTTGAATACCCAAGATTGGGAGGAATTCGCTTCTAAAAATAACGAGAAGTAAAATAAAATATCTCTACTCTTTAAAACAAAAGTAGTTTCGGACAACGGAAAGGTAAGACACAACGTTAAAAATGTAACAGAATGTGACATGAACCCGGGTAAATATATATTTATTAAACAATCTTTTTTCAAGACGACAAGGACAGTACAAAACTTTGGAAAGCGACTCTAAGTATGTACACTCCTTGAAAATGAGTGAAGTTCCGTTAAGGCAAAAAAAAAACTATCGTTACGTTGAAAAAATTAAATTATGAATTATATGAAACTGACTTTTATGAAAAATACCTCGCAATATTGTAAAATTACAGAGGGAAGCATTCGATTACACATTGCACACGAAACAAACCGCTTTAAGCACACACTTGAGCGTGGCAAATTTGTCCGGTCGGTAGAGAGCTCAGCTATCACACCATCACACCTGGTTCAGAAGCAAACGGGCGTTTTTCCGGTCTGTTGAGAAAATTTCCCCAGTGCGTTTATTCACAAGTTTCGTAAGGGTAGGAAAAAAATTGTAGCTTTGGGAAACTGCGGTTATCCTTGAATTTTTTTATGATTATTATGGCTACTACTGGGAAATTGGCGGACAAGATTCGGGAAGCCACCAGTTACGTCACGTGGTTGCCGGCTGCCACTACCGGCACACTAGCGAACCACATTAGGCTAGCCATCACTTCTGGCACGTGCTTGCAGGGACACTGAAGGGCCACTTGTGGCAGATACTACTGTCTGTGATGGACAACTGATGGCCCTGTTGTGGCATATGACAACTGATGGGGTGCCAACTGTTGGCCAGGTGTTGGTCTAAACTGCTGGCCGCCCGGACACTTTATTGACGGTTCGGCAGCGGCAACATAGTGCTGGGCCATTGCTGGCTGCCAGCAATGGCCCAGGGCTGGTCCAGCGAGACTGTTTTTCCGGGGTAGATAAACACTTCAGTCATACTTGATCTGATGCTCCAAATGAAGCCCATCTCGGATGAAGGGTCAGAAGTCCGCGACATAGCTTAGTCCAAGAAAGGAAACAGGACTACTTTCAGCTCAAAAGTCAGGGCCAGTAGAAAAAACCACCATTCATTAGGAATGTGGGACACGAATCAGATCCCCATTTCCGCTCAAACTCAGCAGCAGTAGGTAAACTCACGATTCATAGCTGATCCAAGATTCCCACCCGTTTCATATTGGACGAACGGTCATTGGTCAGCGCCACAAGATAAACACACGATTCATAGCTGATCCAAGATTCCCACCCGTTTCATATCGTACGAACGGTCATTAGTCAGCGCCACAAGATAAACACGCCATTCGTGAGGCATCGGGACACGAACCGTGGCCCCATTTCGGATCAAAGTCAGCACCAGTAGATAAACACATCATTCATACTTGATCCGAAACTCCAACCCGGGTCATCTCGGATGATTCGTGAGAAGTCAGTGCAGCAATATAGCACAGCTGCATCCGAGACATGAACCAGGGCTCCATGTCGGATCAAAAGACAGCGCCAGTAGTTAAAAACACCATTCATACTTGATCCGACACTCCAACCCGGGCCCATCTCGTATGAACGGTTATTAGTCAGTACCACAAGATAAACACACCATTCATGCAGCATCGGATGTACGAACAAGAATCCCATTTCGGATCAAAGGTCAGCTCCAGTAGATAAACACATCATTCAAACCTTATCCGAGAATCCAACTTTGGCGATCTCGAATGAACGGTCAGAAATATGCGCCACAAGAAAAACCAAGCATCCATGAATCATCCAGGATTCCAAGTGGGACATTTCGAATGAATTATGAAATGATAACGCCTCACGTTAGTCACAGCACATCGGGATTCGAACCAGTACCCATGTCAGACGAGCCCTCGGTCATTTGGGAGGAAATGTAAGAATCTTGCACACAACAAAAAAACAAAATTGAGGACTGTTATTGCAACATAGATGGAATTGTTGCTAAAACGTTCAAATTTTTCTTACATGATTTTCAGTAATGTCGAGAAAATTTAAAAGGGAAATTAATTTTTCTTCTGCGTACTCCAGAACCAATTTAGATTGTATCATTTTTTTCTGAAAATTCGGATATAATTACGCTTTAATTTAAAAAAAAATTAAAAGTCCAATTCATTTTTTTTCCTGAAAATTTGATAAAATAATTAAGAAAATTAACAGTTCATTTTTATACGTAAATATTGCATTATAGACACCTAAAAAAAGACCCTCAGGGACCCATAAGCTGCTAAGGATTAAAAAACAAGGTGTGGTGACTAACGGCTTTTAATCCTGCTCATTTCCTATCCGCGGATTACCTTCAGTTCGCATAAATAATTTCTCGGTAACAACGTATTGTTTGAAGGTGCGGAACTGTTTTAGACCACTGAGTGAAAGTATACCGTTGTGCCCCACGGAGTAACAGTCTCAATCGTTTAAAACTGACCGGAGCTCTAAAGGATTGTTGAATAGAGACTCTAAGGATTTTAAAGAAAATATTCAAGGTATTGTTTGTTTTTTATTGTATAACTCATAATGAATGTTTCCCAAATATATATATGTATGTATATTGAATAATTCCATTTTGGATAACCTGAACATTCGATACTGTGATCCATATTGGTCAAAGTCAACATTTGGATACTGTGATCCCATTTTGGGTAACGTGAACATTGGGATACTCTGTTCTCATTTGGATAACGTGAGAATTTGGATAATGGAACGACATTTTGGATAATATGGGCACTCATTTTTTTTTACTTTTTACTTCACAGTTGCTATTGAATACTATTACAAAGTATTCAAAAATCAACTGTGACGGGAAAAATGAAGGCTGTATTGATAATTTTTATTCTAGCTCTCATAATATTTCCTTTGTGCAGAAAATGTACAATGGCATTCGTTGTCGAGGATTTTTTGCACATCTATAAAAAAAAGATCCTGCGTATCTTATCGGTTCGTCCGTCCGTCCGACTGTGGACACCAAATCTCTGTAATTATTAGTCCGATTTTGAATATTATCTTTGCGTTGGAAAGCTTGGATTGTGCGAATCATGATCCTTCATGTCGTTTTTTTTCATATGACTCGCAATTTTGCCCCGAGAGAGGTAAAGTTGGATAACGTCGAATTCGAAACACGTTTTATTCCACATTCAAATTACGTTTTATTCCATATTCGAAATACGTTTGATTCCATATTCAAAATATGTTTTATTCCATATTCAAAATAAGTTTTATTCCATATTCGAAATAACTTTTATTCCATATTTCTAAACATCTGATAAAAAAATTATTTTGCCTTTCCATTCAATTTATGTCTAATGCTATTTTAGGTGTAGTCACTTTTTCAAGTTACGCATAGATTTTCCTCTAGTGGAGCCTAAATGTAAATTGAGTTTTTCCCGATATCTCTGCTTCTAAAACTCGGAATTGAAACATTCTTTCTGCAGAGGATACAGCTCCTGACCGGAGATCGTTTGGATATGGTTTCTAGTTTTTTGGTAAAAATGGTTTTTCGCCCAGGGAACGTAAGCAATATTTTCTGCTTCTGGTGCATTTTCAGCAAAATCAGAGCTTTTAAAATCTCGATTGAAAAAATTCTTTCGTGGGCTGATACATTCACGTCGATAAACCTTTTCCGAATATATTCTTCTTAAAATAATGCATGATTTCCAAGGCCGCCCATGAAGTGTTGGGGGGGGTTGGGCTCGAGCCCCCTACCAGTTGATGTAGCCACATTTTTGATAAATTTAAGACACTAAAATAGACGAAACCTTTTTTAAAAATAATAAGATATTATTGATTGATTGTATCAATTATTTTTCTTGTATTTTAGTGTCTTGTACATTTACTAAAATGTCTGACAACCTTGAAGGAGATAAGAATTTTTTAGCCCCCCTTCCCCCCCCTCCCCACACACAAAATTTCTCATATGGGCGTCACTGATTGGTTTCTTCGCCAGATCTCGTAGATTTATATCTTATTTTTGTCAATATCTCTGGTTCTAAGAGTCCGATTTGAAAAATCCCTTCTTTGTTTGATAGAATTTGTGGTGGAAAATGTTTTCCATATGATTTAAGAATTTTCAAGTAATTCATAGACTTTCCGCTAGGCGGCGTAAAGGTAAAGAGCGTTTTTCCGATATCTCTGCTTTTAAAACTCCGATTTGAAGAATTCATTTTTTTTTATTAGAGGTTTAACGACAACTGTGAGAAACTCAATGGGACATAAGCAGTCGCCCGTCCCTAATTCGGGCCACTGGTTCCAAGAAAAGGAGAGAAGCAGGTCCGTAAGACAAACGCAACATACATGCCCTACGGGGATTCGAACCCGGACCCCTTTCGGACGAATGATGAGAAGACATCGCTTTGACCACTGCGGCGGCGAAATCCCTTTTGCACCGGATACAGCTCCTGATGGAAAGTGCTTTGCATATAATTTCCAATATTTGGTAAACAATGGCTTGGCTGTCAGGGGGCGAAAGTGTTAATTTCTACTTCTGATGCGTTTCCAGCAAAATCTGAACTTCTAAAATCGCAATTGAAAAAATTCCTTCTTCGGCTGATACCGCTCACATCAAAAAACCTTTAGGAAGTACTTCCTTCCTAAAACGCGCGTTTTAATTCCTTCCTAAAACAATGCGCGTTGAGCCAAGTGTCATCATACGAATGACACATGGCTCCAAATCCAACAAGTTACGTCTAACTGTAGTTGGATTTGGCTTAATTTATTAGGAAGAGCGTGTTTGAGCCAGTTGTGCTGTTTTCACGTAAGTTGAGAATGTCGCATGTGGTTTCAGAGTAAACACGCAATACAGTTAAAAGAAAAAGTTTTTGTTCATTTGTTTTTAGCACGTCTTTTGTAAAGAAGACCGTGATTCTGGTATCGGGTTGTCCGTCTGTATGTGCACACCATATCTCTGCAACTATTAGTCCGATTTGAAAAATTCCTTTTGCATTGGGAAGCTTGAAGAATGCGAATGGTGAACCTTTTATTTCGTTTGTTTTTTTTACAATGCTCAATTTCGCCGCTAAAGGGCGTAAATGGAGATGATATCGAATTCAAAATACATTTTATTCCATATGTGTGCCCTTAACATCCGACTGAAAAATTATTTTACCTCTCGATTCCACTTATGTCGAAGGGTATTTTAGGTGTAGTCACTTTTTTAAGTTAAGCATACATTGTCGGCTAGGGAGCGTAAAAGTAAATTGTGTTTTCTCCGATATATCTACTTCTAAAACTCCGATTTCAAAAACATATTCTTCAGCGGATAAAGGTCCTAATGTAAATGTTTTCCATTTATTTCTAATTTTTAGTTAGCAATGATTTGGCGACCAGGACGTAAGTGTTAATTTCTGCTTCTGATGTGTTTGCCACATAAATCTGAACTTCTAAAATCTCGACTGAAAAATTCATTCATGGAGCGATACCACTCACGTCGATGAATCTTTTCGGAATATTTTCTTCTGAAAATAGTTCATGGTTCCTCGGCCAGGGGGTGTAGATGTATATCACATTTTTGCCTATATCTCTCCTTCTAATTATCCGATTTGATAAATTCCTTCTTTATTGAATAGAGTTTTCGGCGCCACAAATTTTTCATATCATTTTAAAATTTTCAAGTAATTCGTGGACGTTTCATTAATGGCCGTTATGGTAAATGCGTTTCCCCCGATATCTCTGCTACTAAAACTATGATTTGTATCGAATACAGCTAAAAGCGGGAAATATTTTTCATATAATTTATAATAATTGTACTTCAATTTCGCCAAATTAAAGTACAATTCTCGCTTGGCTTCCATAGAACGTTTTCTGGATTCAATTCTCATCATACTGACAAGAAACGGCAATTTTCGCACTACCCACTTTGGTAGTGCAATTTTCGCACTACCCACTTTGGTAGTGCAATTTTCACACTACCCACAAGAAACGGCAATTTTCGCACTACCCACTACCCCTAAAACATTTTTTTGGCCAATTGTCCGAACTGTTTTTCAGCCAGAAAATCCTAAATATTTCTTAATGGTAATCGGCCGGCCTTGTGCGGACTGGCCCACCGTCCGCACAAGGCCGGCCCATAACCATTAAGAAATATTTAAGAAATATCGGCCCATTACCAAGGCCGGCCCATTACCAAGGCCGGCCCATTACCATTAATGGGTGGACCATTCGAGAAATGGTCCACTTTCTCGTATTTCTCTCTCTCTTTTTTATTGGAGGTTTAACGACCACCGTGAACAACTCAGTGGGCAGGCGCTCGGCCCTAATTTAGGACCACTGGCTCCAGGGGAGGGAGAGAGCCAAACACTACATCCATGCCTGACCGGGAGTCAAACCCGAACTCATCTCAGACGAATGATCAGAAGCCATCGGTTAGACCACTGCGCCACAGGGGTGGCCGTATCTTCTTTGTTTGAAAAGAACGAATAATTATTTTGGCACTTATGAACGGTGATGTAGTTCTAATTAGAAAACTGCTTTAGCGGTAAACTGATTAGGCAAAAAAGATTCAAAGGTTTTAGGAACATTTGTGAATTCTGATTTGCTATTCCTACTGCTTCGTATATTTTATAAAAATGTTATTATTAATTACTGTTACTTAAAACGCTTAATTTGAGTAATTTTTAGTGAAGGGAAGAAACGTTGTTTGTTAGTCAGATCTTAAAGATGGTGAGTGTTTTTTATGTAAGGTTCTGTCATTTCACACGATTCCAAATGTCCAATGTGATTATTATGAGTCACATAGAATAGATTTAACCACGTAATACAGTCACGCTAAAAATACAACTGCTATTGTCACATCTATTCAGTGTGACTAATAAGCCCTTTCCCTAATATTCTGATGTAAATGAAAGAGATATATTTGTTGTGTTATTCTTAAGGAATCAGATAAAGGATAGCTTAGTAAAAAAATTTTTCGCATGCATTAAACTCTTATCATTTAGCTTTAATGGATACTTCATAATTTTTCTCTACAGTTTTTTCTCAGAGCTATTCTAATTTTCAGGATTGAAGTCTAGACAATAGACTTTGTTCTCTTTACGCCGTCCCGGTGGCCGAATAGTGAGAATTGTAGGTTGCTGGTTAGTGGTCTGGGTTCCGCATATAGCCTGGGTATCGCGCCTTTCCCGCTCAAAATCAGAGACTGTCAACGGCATACAGCCCTGAGAGCAGCTCACGGTGAAAGTTATACCAAGATACAAACAGCCTTCCCTTTACCCTTACCATTCGTGAGATGTCCTGTTGTGTGATCCCACGGTATAATTTCATATTTGTAATACAAATATTTCGAATGTGATTGCATATAAAACACAGTATTTGCTTTTTTCGAATACATGATCATCGAAAAAAAAATGTTTTCCCACATCTGCAACCACCTCACTACGAAAAGTACCTTGGCGCCCCTACGCCTAGAAAAATAGTGCCTTAGCTCCGCTAAGTCACGCTAAGGCTGTTCTACACCCCTGCTTTTGATTAAGAAATGTTTACTTCATTTGAGCTTTATGTGTTTAAAATGTTATTGTCTTAGAAAAACAATTGTCGTTTCATTCGATCGACATATGTGTTGGGTGTTATATTGGCCGTTCGCTCTAAAATGACAAAGCAAAATTTTTCCTACTTCAGTAATACATTTGCCACCGGACCATGCACGCTGTTGTAAATAAATTAAGGTAACATATAAATAATTAAGGTTGGAGCCAAAGGGTCATTGGTGCGACCTACCTTCCCTTTGAAATCTTGAAGGAGACACAAGTAACAATTTTGATGGTCCATCATCTCCACACCCTTACCCACATACTGACACAGAGCACAAAGCGATTCTCCAGCAGAGATATTCCGATATCCGCACCCCCCACCCTTACCCACATACTGACACAGAGCACATAGCGATTCTCCAGCAGAGATATTCCGATATCCGCACCCCCACCTCTCTTTCATCTTAAAAGGAACAACGATTTACTGGTACATGGATCAAAGTGGTATTTTATGAATCAAAATAATGGGTAGACTTAAAAAAGGCGTCTGTTGAAGGATGCGGTACGAATACCGTTGAACTGTAGATGACCAGTGACCTAATAAATATGATTATCTGGTGCAACTCCCCGTTTTGATTATGGTTTGATATTTTACATTCAGTCACATGAGTGGATTTTTAAAACTATTTCTTAAATCTCTGATAAAATTTGTTCCCGACTAAATTAGTTTTTTAATGCATATTTCAGGGGTTCTCTTTCATCCAGGAGTTAAGAGAATTTCCTTCATGCGGAAATTTCAGAGCTCCATTGGTTGATATTTCTATTACTACAAATTTCAAATACGAAAATGGCAATACCATATAATTTGTTACCTGTCTGTGTTTTCAAGTGTGAATTTCTTTGCTAATATTAAGATTTAGTAAAAGTAGATATTAATTCCTATTTTCCTCAGCGCAGTTTCTCATTTATTAAATCAAATAATAAATTAATTGATAATATTTAGTGGCGACAAATGTAATTTCTTTCAACAATGTGGACAGGTAGGTGGCCTCATCTTTTACTGTGCCTAGTGTCTCCGTTCCCCCTTGGCCGTCAAAGTCACTGGACCTAAATCCCATAGGGTACTTGTGGGACTATTTTAATCGACAGGTTAGACGTGCCGACCCCCAAACACGTTATCTCCGAGACCTCATGCTCTGATGTAGATGGAATGGGCACTTGTGCCTCGGGCAATCTTCCAGGTCCTCATTGCGTTCATGCTAAGCAGTTTCGTCGCTGTCATCCAGGCCAACGATGGATATTCCCAATATTTGGTAGGTGGTCATATTGTTCTGATACGACCGTGTATAAGATTATTGCTTCGCGAGAATCATACTGTCGTAAACTTGAAACACTTTTCCAGTGTTTTAAACATCTCCGAAATATTAAGAATGTTTTCATTTTCGAAAGAACATTTAATGACGTGCCCTCTTTTTCTTTGAGGGTAGATGTATGTCTTTTTCATTTATTCCCAGGCAAAATCTTACTGGGCCAGAACTCAAACAAGTGCTACCAGCAGTTCCCTAGCACTATTTTGCCGGTGACTGAAAACATTAAAACGTCTCGTTGTCCAACACATGGGCCAGCAGCGGGCCAACACCTGCACTACCACCCGTTTTCATATGCAAAAAGGTGACATCAGTTATCCATCGCAGGATAAGATCAGAAGAAAAATATAAAACAATCACAGATTAACTGATAGTTCGCGTTTCACAATTCTTCAACATTTCTCGGGAAGTGTCATTTATTTTTTACCAAGTGGCTCAGTGCCTGCCATGTTTGGATAACATCACTATTTTGCTGGACAACGACATTAGAACTCCTCGACGTTTCCCGGTCAGTACCATTGTTTTTCTCCACGTTGTCGGGCGCTCCGGCGTTAGATTTTTCACACGAAATTTTTTTTTGTAACGTCACAAGACTGGGGAAATTTTCTTTTCCGATCTGAAAAATGCACTCTAGGGATCAAGGTAACCCCGGACCAATGACTGGCTGCCTGATTCCAAAGCAGGCGTCCTAACCACCATACTGCATTATCAGTTGCAGAACATGCTTTGAAGGTGAACCTCTTTCCTGCGCGGTGTGAAACTCAGACACCTTTTAATTTTTACAATATCACAAAATATTTTTCGTAAATATCTGCTTAATAAAATTTTAAATTCATGTTTTCAGCGTAACGATTTTTTTTTATTTTTTACATTGAGGGAACTTCACTCATTGTTAACAAGTGTGCCAATTGAACGACGTTTTTTCGAAGTTTAGTGCTCTGCTTGTGTCTTAAAACATGATTATTTAATTGGTTCATTTATGTGTTCATCTCATCTTCTGCTTGAATGTTGTGACTGTTCCTATTGCTTACATGTGTCTCCCTCAGCTTTTAAAACGTCGCTGTCTTAATGAAACGTCAAAGTAAAACTGTTTACATCATTACGTTGCAATTAAAAGAAAACGATTATCTTCTCAGTAAACAGACCACATTTTGGAAAGAAGTCTATCCCAGGTTTAAATACGCTATTCAAATATTATTAGATGGAAACTAATATCGTTGCTAAGAACATGGTGATTAAAATATAAAACAAAATATCGTACGCTTCATTTTCTTGAACCATTATAGTAATAATTTTCAGCACGAGTTGCTTCTGATCATGCGCAATCTTGCTGTTTGCACCTTGTGCTTTTGTTGCTTCGATTGCCAGTTTTGGAACACTGTTGTCGCTACCTTAAGGGCCCGTAATTCGCAGCGATGGATAGGACCATCAACGGTATGTTAGAGACTCCAGCTGATGGTGCTGGCACCAACGGATCGCTACCGTACTGTGAACGGCAGATTTCAACCCTCAGTGACTTATCATTAGCAACTGGGCATGATGGGTCACTCCATTTTGTGATATCGAGAAAAAAATATCAAAGGAACACAACGAAAAATATCATTCGTTTATTACCTGATGCAACACATGATCGAAGTCACTTCCACAATTTCCACGTACGAAGTAAAATATAGGATGTTATCGGTCAGTAATGAAATAATTAACTATGTTTCCGAACTTTGGTACAACATCCGTTTATTTTTATTGGTGTAGAACAAACCGATATAGTTCGCTCACCAACGGGCGTCTTTTGCAAGGCTGATTAATACTAACCTATGCGGTGAGAACTAACAGTAAACGTTAACATTTGAAATTATATACTTGCTTTGAATCAGAGGAGTAGCCAAATCGCAGTGGACCTCGGGTCCGAACCCCCATTTGAGGGTGGATTGAGTACGAACTTAAAGTGATTCATATACTATGTATATATGGAACTTTTACCAATGAACCAAAACCATGGACCTCTCCCCCATTAAATATATAATTGCTTTGAGTTAACTCAAATTGTGTGAAAAATGGGAAAAGTGCACTTTTCCCATTTTTTGCACAATTTGAAGTTAAATCAAAGCATTTATATATTTTCAAATGTTAACGTTTACTGTTAGTTCTCTCCGTATAGGTTAATATCAATCAACCTTGAAAAACCTACCTTTTGGTGAGCGAAAGCTGGTCTATGTCAGTTTGATTTACAACAATAAAAATCAATGGATGTTGTACTAAAGTTAATTAATTTGGTGTGTTCGTCCTCATTCATTATTGTTTATCTAAATATTTTTCTGTTTACTTTCAGAAATCTTGAAATTAACTGCAGCTGCAACAGAATGAGTCCTAGGCAAATCCCCAAGTTGGAACAACTGTGTTTGAGGAACGTTTACAAAGACGTCTTTCGGCATGGCACAAAATTTCGCGAAGATCCGATGGATTATTGGAAATTCCGTAAGTATTGAATTTCAAACAATGCATTTTGCATTCAAAGTAAAACTGCAACTCATTCTAAAGCTTTATTAATGTTGATATTTTAGGTTTGTAACGTAAAAGCTGCACATAATGTGGTTTAAATTACGTATAATAAAATAAACCATTTTTAGAGATAACATAAGGTAGAAATACAAATTCTGTTTCATTAGATGGGGTAACTAACGATTGTTATCGTGTTATTCGAATTTTGTTGCGGGCGTATTTATATACAGGCAATGGCACTCGCTGGAGGAAATTACAGAAAGCCCTAAACGTATCAAGGAATGGTATTAATGCTTATACAGTTCGTTAGTACAACATCAACGCTTTGATTATGACAAACTTCATGCACCACACTGCTCCAAATAATTACGGGAGCGTGGAACTTTGGCGACAGCCTGGAAAACGAAATAACCTAGCTTTTTTGCGGAAAACATCACATTAGGGCGGCCATGGATTGATGGTCTGGGCAAGCATAACTATCAACGAACAGTTGGACTAGTACGTCATCTGGCGACTCAGAAATATACAGCCGATTGTTTGAAACTTATTGTCATACCGTATGCTGCAGCCGTCGTTGATTCGCTCCTTTTCATGCAACATAACACTCGACATTATACAGCTAGTATAGTGGATAGGATGCTTCAAGAGGGAGGAATCGAGTGCATGGAGTGCCCTGCATGCTCCACTGAGTCACACCCTATTGAACATGCCCAGATCGCACTGGGCAGACGCTTTGCAACTAAGCTAGCAACTTCATTGAGTTTTCGTGAACTGGAAACTTCACTCAATGAGGAGTGGCAAAGTGATCCCCCAAAAGCTCCTGGATAACCACATCAATACCATGCCACACAACACAAGTGTGCAGCTCTCTTTGCAGTTCGAGGGAACCATAGACCTACTAGAGGACGGTTACCACCTCAAAAATTCACTTTTTCTTCTTGCACAAATATGCATATATTTCTGTAAAGCACATCACATCATGTGCATTAAATGATAATATTGCATAAAAATTAGTTAAAATTCTTTTCTTTTCACACATTACTGAATATTCTACTGTAACTTACATAAAAAATTATTTTTTACGTCAACAACGTCAATCACACATGTTTTTCCTTATAATATCTCTTGCTCCCCTAATTCTTTTTAGCAGTGTATTAACGCATTATTTGTTTGTGAACCTGTTGAAGCCGCCCCTGTGGCGTAGTAATCTAAGAGATGGCTTCTGATCATTCGTCCGAGACGGGTCCGGGTTCGGATTCCAATGATACATGGATGTTGTGTTTGTCTTACGGCGCTGCATCACTCGCTTCCCTGGAACCAGTGATCCTAAATTAGCGACGGGCGACTGAGTTGCTCACGGTGGGCGTTAAATCTCTTTTAAAAAAACCAGTTGAAAAGGATATCTGTTCATTTATCTTGGGACTAGGAGAACCCTTCTCATATCAAACAGTAGTAATTATGAAAATATTTTCTTTTATTGAGATTTCTCATATCAGAATTTCACTATTTAAGTGGTCTAACTTTGAGTCCGTATTTCACATGATATTTGAGTTTTCAAAAGTCTTATAAAATATTAAATTTGCCACTTCACGTGGATGTGAATTTTACTTTCCTGTGAAGAAAGGTGAGAAATATTGCCTGTCCCAACTTTGTGCATTGTAAAAGAAAAAATAAAGTAAAACATTCCGCCTACCCATGAGAAATAATGCGTTCTATATCTGTGTATTTTGGCGTCGACAACATTTCAGCCCTCTTCCGACTTTTTGAAACGGAGATACCGTGTGCATTGATCGTCGGACTGATAAAACCTGAGATACATATAAACTGAGCAATTTACCCTTTCTTTTGAGCTTCTGTTTCTTATGTGAATTTTGTTATTAATGGATTCGAATTTCTTATTGAGCGACACAATATTTTAACTTTATGTTATTCTTAAAATACTTTATATAAATATTATTTGTGTCTTTTTCTTTCTTTACTTAATGTCATATTTGCACTCAAAAACGTTTCTGCCCATGTGGCAATAACTTGAAGTAAATCAAAATCTTAATAAAACGAGTCTGCGTGAGGTGTGTGATAAGTGACCCCATATTATTTAGAATTAAAAATCATGTGATTCAGTTCTATATTTCCACGGTAGATCTTTTGAGAGTGTTACTTGCCACACACGACTGCGCAAACTGTAACTCCAAGAAAGGATCTCTCAATTCAAATGACATTTATATCACAGATTCCTAATTTACAGGAGATAACTGATTACATTTGCAGAAATATGCAAGGGTTTTTCGCTTCAAAACTCTGTATCATGTGAAGCCAACTCGAGCAACAACAACAGCCTCAACACGGAGTGGTATTGAATGGAAGACTTTTTTAATGTCGTCGTGGGAATCCTACCAGTCTGCACTCATGCGAGGCCAGAGTTCATGTATGCATGGTGACTGGTCAGTCGTTTAGCAACCATGTCCTAAACATGTCCGGTAGAGGACATATCTGGCGAATGTGCAGGCCAGGGAAGAAGTGTTATCTCCTGGGCATAGAAGAGGTTTTGTACATTCCGGGCCACATTTGGCACAGCTATGCGCTGCTCCAATATAGCACCAGCAACTCTGTCGGAAGGGTATTACCACTGCCTCTAAAACATTCCTGGTATATTTCTAGCTTTTGAGCGTTCCCTCAATACGTATCAGACGAGATCGCGATATGAACCCAATGGCGCACCAAACAATTACGCTTGGTGTTGGGCCGGTATGACGCCACAAAATGAGCGCTGAAAGCTGTACTTCAACACCACGCCTTCGAACACGTAAGCGACCGTCATGGTGAAGCAAGCTGAATCATGACGTCACAAAACATGACATGTTGCCAATCAGAGCGCAAATGTACGTGTTCGAAACCATATTGCAGCTTGAGACGTTCAAGGTTAAAAGGCAAACGAATGCGCACTGATCGGCGCTAGCGACCAGACCCTGTTAAGCAGACGACGGCAATCGAACTGTGATAGACGAAAAACTCTGACAACGCTGCGACAACACCTTGGATGACACTGCGCGATGTGTCTTTGAAATAAAGTAGAGGTGGTTCTCATTTCATGCAGTTGGAGCCGATGATGGACTGGTGGTCAACTTTCGTGACTGCCGCGGGGGAACGTCAGGTTCGATTCCCGGCAGGGACGAAGGCTCGAACCACTAAATATCCGCTGTGCTTCGGATAGGCACGTTAAGCCGTCAGGCCCCGAGTGCTGGCCTCCCGGTAGTAAATAAGGGCGTCCTCTTCCCCCTTTCTGCCTTGCTTTCGTGTCAGTTTCCTATCGGGCACTCCATTCCAAATTTCGTTGCTTCCTATTTCTAAGCGTTGTTTAAGACCAGGGGTCAGATACTATCTTCCTAAAATCCTTTCCATATGACCTGACCTGACATTTCGCGCAGTCGAGCGATATTGCGGTTCGCTCTCTTATTTCTGAGCGTCGGAGCCTCGTCTGTCCACTGATGTAACCATCGCAACACTGTACTGACGCATCTTTCCGTACGACTGGCAGATTTGCGATAACAAAATCTAGCTTCTCTCATCTAAATGATTCTTCTTCGCTCAATGTCTGTCAAATGCTCAAAATTCAGCCGTCTACAACGGGGCACAGTGAGACACAAGAAACACGCTTTCGATTTAATGTCGGCTTTTTACTGATTGCTGCATCTCATTTGACCCAGCTCGTTATAACCGAGACCAGAGAGTTGCGATGCTCCAAACCTGCATGAGCATTTTCACTGACATTTTATCATTTTCAGACCCCAACCTGATGTACGTATTCTGTAAGTTTCAAACTGAAACCAGCAGCGTTCATGGTACTGCAATTTTCACAAACAGTAGTGTACTAATGTGATAAAGAGTAGTGTACTAATGTGATAAACAGTAGTGTACTAATGTGAAGGTTTCAGTGTAACAAAAGATTTGATCTGTTTAATGTTAACCAAAGTGTTCTTAACTCCATTTATTATGGTAAGAGCAAGTCCAGGATACTTGATGTCTTGGAAAAAATCAAGTAATAAATAAAAAAAAATGCTAATCTAGATCTGTTGTATAGTGAACTTGAGAGCGTTAGAATTCTGAGCTTTTAGATGTTTGTGAAAAAGTTCTTAACCCTGGGCATTACAAGTTAGAAATTTAGTCCACACGCATAGCAGGAAACTGGAAGAAGGAAAAGAGTAGGGAATGGAAATTGTTCCTTCAATCCTTTTCACTCTACCGAATGTTTACAATTTATTTAGCAAACCAACAGAAGTATCAATTTCATTAAGTTCAAATTGATGCCATAATTTAATTTTAAATAGCTAGAAAATGAGGTTTACATTTCCCCTGAAAGAATAGCTCAAGCTGTGCTTAAGCGCACACACACACTACACCGAAGAGCCAAAACATTACGATCAACGTATCATATCGCAAATTCTAGCAACTACAGGTAAGTAACAGCTCGTGCGAAAGTCATGAAACTGTATAAATAGTACCTGATCCTGAGCTCTGTCATTGAGTAATTTTTCGTATTCTCAGAGATGGTAAATGTGACAGCGGGCTTAAGTGAGTCTGACAAAGGACAAATTGTAATGGCCTGGTAGTTAGGCCAGAGCATTTCCGAGACGGCAAAGGTTGTGGTGCACACACAAACACAAACATGTGCGCGCTCTCTCTATCTCGCACACACTCACTGTTACACACACACACACACTCACTCGCACACACAAACACACACAGGCTGCCATAGTTAGTACATTTAAAATATAGTCCGGGAAGGGAAATATACGTCGAACCTCCGTTAAGATGTGGGCCGACCGCGGCTCCTCAATGTTAGTCTCGCCTGCGAAAAGCTGTTTTCATGGCCCGTGGTGGACTACATTCTATTAGGCAGATGGTCATATTGTTTCTCTCATGGGTGTATTGCATGGTACAATGCATACATGCTGGTGAAGAATTTGGATACTGTGCAGAATTCTAGGGAACTAGGTTTCTCTCAATTAATGCCTGCAAGGCATTTTTCATATGAGTCTACTGTCACATAAGTTAATATTAATTTATTAAGTTGAAACATAATTTAGTATAAATCGAAACTACTAATTATTTTTTTCTTTTCAGAGCTTTTGTTTTCGCACGACATTGTGAAAATGATTGGTGCAAACCTTGGCAAGATGGTATCAACAGGAATTTCCAATGGAAATTACACTAAATCCGTGGAAGAATTCTCAGACTTCATCTTTAGCAAATTTGTTAAGATGATTGACGAGCCTATAGGTGGATTCAGTCCAGAAGTTCTAACGGCGATTTCTCGTAACTGCAAGGTATGCTTTTTTATTTAATGTTATGTGAAACGGAATCAGGGGTTGTTCTAAAGATTTCGCTTTTTTATGTACCTGGGTAAACATGGGCGTACTCTTGACTTAAAAGTTCGAGTTGTTGGCGTCGGTTTTTCTGAAATTGCCAATCGAGTATTAAAAAAAAAGAATTTTGATATATTCTTTTTTCCAGTAAATAAGTGAAATGTTTAAAAATTATTTTCATTTTCGCGGTTTTATAATATATAAAAGTTGGATGAAGGCAAAGCAGTTAATGAGCAGTAGCGGCTCGTCCAATGAAGTGCCACTTCACCCTAAATTTATAACACACACAAAAAAAAAAAAACAATATTCGAATAATTTGGCGGGTTCATAGAAATAGTGACCTTTTTGTTTACAAGAATGATTTCTGGAAACTGCTGTGGCTTTGAAACGAAGGTTCTCCCGCCTCTGAAAGCAAGATAGATGTGTGAGCACGCTTTTTTAATGGACATTACGAGTTTACGAGAAAAAGGCAACTTCGTAATATTTGAAGATACAGTGCCAATAAAAATTGGAAAGGGAGTGAGACAAGGTGACACCATGTCTCCCAAGCTATTTAATGCTACATTATAAAATGTCTTTCAGTCAATGAACTGAGGAAAACAAAAGGGATGAAGACTAATGGAGGTTATTTTACTCACCTTTGTTTTGCTGATGACATAGTCGTTTTTGCAACTACCCCTTCAGAGCTGCAGATTACGATCCAAGAACTTGCGGACAAGAGTAAAGAAGTGGTATTAAAAATGAACTTTCAGTAGACAAAAGTGATGTACAATGCTTATACAAAAAACGAAGATTTGTGAATTGATGGGGAAAAGCTGGAGAAAACCGATACCCACATTTATCTTGGGCAACAGATATCTAATGAGCGTCACATTGATGAAGAAATTAATCGACGTATAAAACTTGGATGGGGAGCTTGTGGAAGAAAAAATACAACTGTTAAAAGCAGTATGCCATTATGTCGTACAAGAAGAATGTTTAATCAATGCATCCTTCCAGTGCTTACGTATGGAGCAGACACGGACGCTAACTAAAAAAACGTACAAAGACTGCAGACAACTCAAAGAAGCGTAGACAGATGCTTGTATGGTGTAACCAGGAACGATAAGAAGAGGAACTCGTGGATTAAGAAAATGATCTATTCAACACACTTGGCATAGAGTTTCTGGAGTTTTTTAACCCTTCCAAAAAATTCTGAAGTCTCATCACTCAAATACTGCTCTGCTGCTGATATCACCTCCGAATCATTCGAGAAATTCTTCCGTTTCAATCTTTTTAAAGTTTGGGAACCGAAAAACAGTAAACCATCCGTTGGAGAAGTGCCTATTGGGTAGGGTGCAAATTGTTAGGGTTTAAAAGGAAACATACAGGGTGCATAGGAAAGTGTCTTTAGCCTGAAATAACTTCCGAACGGAGAGAGGTACAGTTATGAAAGTGAGACAAAATTGTAGTAAAGTGTGTACGACCAATCGAATGCAACCGATAGCATAGCTCCTAGTGGCGAAATGCGGAAGTTAGCCCCTGCAAATCGAAACCGAAAAGAGATAGAGCAAAATTTCCAATCAGAAAGTTGTAGAGAATCAATTATTTAGTTCAAAACGACATTTGTTTCACGCGGATAAGATAAATTGTCGCCTGAATACCTTAAAATGTTCAAAATCGATGCGCGACGATTCGAATCTGCATATTCACATTTCGCAAATGTAGCCGTATACAAATGCAGATTGAGACGTTTACCGTACCTACGATATAAAACCAGTAGCAGGATGTACCCTGATCAGAAGTTTAGGTCTACTACGCTGTGTCAGAATGGCGAGCTTCACTCTCTCCCAATATTGTGAAATGGTGCTTATTTACGGTGCTCCACCTTACCGAATTACTAAACCAACACAACGACCACTACTGGGCGATGTAAAATCCCTCGAGGGGACGATCCACTAAACATCATGTCCGTTGGTCCAAATGTGGTGCGGTATTTGGAAGAACCGCTTAGTGGGACATGTGTTCTAAGAAGGCACATTAAACGGACAGAGATACCTCCAACTATTACAGGAAATCATACCTGACTTTTTAGATGACATTCCACTTTCCGCATTACGTTTCTTGTGGTTCCAACACGACGTTTTGAAAGAGCGAGGGAATAAGAACTTCAATTGCGCATGACTTTTATCGATTATGAAAAAGCCTTTGATTCGTTGAAACCATCAGCAGTTACAATGGCTCTGAAATCCTGAGGTATTGAAGATGCATACATTAATATTATTAATAACATCTATGAAAATGCAAGTGCAAAGTTTCGGCTGTTTGAAAATACAATACACATAAAAATTGGAAAGGGGGTGAGACGTCGTTTTGGAACCACAAGGAACGTAATCTCTCCGATGCTTTTTAGTGCCACATTGGAAAATGTCTTTCAATCACTGAACTGGGAAAACAATGGGATAAAGATTAATGGAGATTATCGAACCCACCTTCGTTTTGCTGATGACATAGTCATTTTTGCAACTACCCCATCACAGCTGCAGAGTATGATCCAGGAAATTGCTGACAAGAGTAAAGAAGTGGGATTAAAAATGAACTTTCAGAAGACAAAAGTGTTGTTCAATGCTTTTACAAGAAATGAAGATTTATCGATTGATGGAGAAAAGCTGGAGATAACAGACACGTACGTTTATCTTGGACAGCAGATATAAAGTGAGGGTCGCATTGATGAAGAAATTAATCGGCTTACAAAACTTGCCTGGAGAGGTTTTGGAAGAAACAGCATAATTTTCAAGAGCAATATGTAATTATGTCTTAAAAGAAAAGTGTTTGATCAATGCATCCTTCCAGTGCTTAGGTATGGTGCAGAGACGTGGACCTTAACTAAAAGAGACATACAAAATCTGCAGACAACACTCTGAAGCATGGAGAGGTGTATGTTTGGTGTAACTAGGAGAGACAAGAAGAAAAACTCGTGGATCAGAAAAATGGTATGAGTGGAAGACATCATGATCAGAGTTAAATCCCTGAAATGGCAATGGGCTGGACATACTGCCAGAAGGACAGACCATCGATGGACAGTCGATATTTTAGATTGGATTCCAAAGAACCGGAAAAGACCCAGAAGAAGACCACATGGGAGAAGGGTGGATGAAATTCGAAAGTATGCAGGAGTGACATGGAGGAGACTGGCACAAGACAGACCGTTGTTTAGGAAACTTGGGGAGACCTTCGTCCAGCAGTGGATTGATAATGATTGACGAATATGCTGCTGCTGCTGATGATGATGCATAGTCCAAAATACAGTCGCCATCGTTTGCCACGACCTGCTTCCATAGTCTGCGCAGCTGTTAGATACCGTCCCTATAGAAATGTGTCGTCTTGGACGCAAAGAATTGCGTCCAAGACGGAACGATGTCGATGCGCGTTCGACATCGTCCCGGTTGATTTACCGCTTTTCGTCGAAGATGTGCTACAAAAATCTGGCAGCCATTTGGGAGCAATGTCCGGGAAATAGGCTGGGTGCAGCCGCAGCTCCAGCACAGGTCCTTGACCTTGTGACAGGTCACCAGTGCTGTGTGAGCTTTCTGTCCATCGTGCTGTAAGTGGGTGCCGTTACTTATCAGCAGTGCTTGTCGTCTCGAATTTAACAATGCATGCCCATCGTCGAGCTGCTGTCAGTTCACATCGCAAGCGATATTGGTGTTTTGCCTTGAAGCAGCAAAGGAAGTACGACGTCCCGCATATCCCATCAAACAAACTGCTGAAACTTATGTAGGTGTAAGCTGGAATTGGGGAGCGCGATAGGCTCTAGTTTTGGGTCCCACCACCGTTTCCAGGGTCTGACATTTTCTTACAGGACCCATTTCTCGTCACCTGTCACAATGCGGTTCACGAACGGTTCAATTTGGTCACCAGCATGCACGGTAACGCTTGCACTCATGCTATTTTCTTTCTGATTAACCGCGAATTAATGGGGTACCCAAACTCCTCTCTTGTGCCCCTTCCTAAGTTGACGCAGGTGCCTGATAATGCTTGTGTGTGTAATCTCTACTGTTCGGTCAACTGTCGCATTATCACGCGTGGATCGGTTTTAGCTAAGGTCTTTTGTAAGTGCATATCCACTCTTGCGGGTCTTCCTGCTTAGGGATGGTCTGACAAGTCCAACCTTTCTTCGCGAAACCGTTCGAACCAATTACAGCACTGACGATGTGATGTGGCATTTCGGTAATGGTTCTTACAGCACTTGCGGGGAGTGCTACTGCGACGAAACTCATACAGTATGCAATGGCGGATGTGTTCCTTGTCCACATAAAAGTTGGCTGGCGCTTACACTCTTCGCCTCCTGACAGCTAACTGCCATTTACTTGAGCCACCTACCTGCTGATGCCATGCCAGTCTGCTGCTCAATCTCAGTGGCCAATGTGCGCCGTTGTCAGAGCTTTGACTTCGGGTACTTTGTCCTCGGAATTTACTTTCTTTCCAACCCAATGCGATACTATTTTATTTAAAGTGGGCTCTTTTGACGGATAACTAATTTGACTGGTGCTATTTTGTCGACTGAATGTGACAACTGTGCTATTTTGGTCTGGGCTATTTTGTTGGGTCGCTGTTAGAAACATTACGCATATATGAGTGTCGTTTCCTTTACGATAAAAAAAAACTTCTGAAAAAAATGTTCTACATTTGTCAAGAATGTCCAGTTATTCATGCTCAAGTACAGTTAAACAGTCCACAACAAGGTCGTTGGTCGGAGGATTCCAGAAGGGGATCAACACCCCCACCCCACCCCACCCCACCCCCGCTACTGCAAGGCAAGACCATCCGTCCTGGAAAATGAATGTCGTTATAAATTCTCTGAACTTTTAGTTTTTGGTGATTTATGAAAATGAATTTTCTATTTCATTATAAACATACAATGTTATCTATGTCTTGCACTGATTTTAAAATAAGCAAACTTGAAATGATACAGTAAAGACAATGGATAACTCAAAAGAAATTTATGGTCGAATTACTTATAAGTTCTTTTATAATTTGTAAATGGTAAATTGATATTTTCACAAGAGATATTTTAAACAGAGCTCTGATATTCTCTGCGAAATACTTCAAGACGAATGGAGCAAAGACAGGTATTGTGATACTCTACGTTCAGGTATAAGTGAATTCAAAACTGAAGTATCACATAAAGCGAAATTGAGCTGAAACCAAGCAACTCATCTGTTTTAGAATAATTTCACACAAATTAGCAGAAAGTACGAATGCTGACATGTTCCTTCAATCTAATTTAAATCAATGTATTGTGACGTTTGGACTAAATGTTTTCCGCTAGTTGGATGAAATATACAGAACTTCAAATGCAAATAATCCCTTGCATAACGGAAATTACATGAGTGATATCACGAAAAACATCGCGAAAAGTTTAGAAACAGGATTCAGTATTTTAGTATGAAAATTATGACCGAAGCAACAAATCTAAACTTATAAAAACGAGTCAAAAGCACGAAATTTAAGTTTAGGCTTCTTATCGTATTTCCAGAATACAGGTGATCAAAAGTTCGCCTCAGTTGGAAGAAAAAAGTTACTGAAAAAATGTTCCACTTCAGATACTTGCTTATTACATTGGCTAATTTCAAAGCACCAAAATTAAACAATGAATTGCAATTTGTAGAAAAGTATGGATTTCAAGAATTTCCTCCAAAACTTTACCTTCTGCGTTCAGTACACTGAAAAAATTTTCCGTGATGTGTCGTTAAACCTCCAATACAATCCTAATCCCCACCCCTCCCAAAAAAAAAAATTGAAAAGAACGTTATTGTATACTTTAAGAAGAACTTTTAGAATGGAAGAAATTTACTTCTGTATTTCATTTGTTTGAAATCACTGTTTATTTATTTATTTATTTATTTATTTATTTATTGCTAGGTATTGAAGCTTTTTGTCTGTTCCAATAGAGATACGACTTGAAATATTCGATTTAAAAGTGCAATAATTTTTCCTTTTCTGTTACTATTTTCGAAAAGCAGAATGGGTTTTTGCTTGAAGAAATCGATGAAAATCTAATTCCGCTTGAAAATTTGCTGTATTGACATCGTTTAAAGAATGGGTGGCATTTGTTGAGACAGCATTATATTCTTTAAGGTTAGAAACTCTAGTCCATCACCATATTCACGCTTCACCTATGCTACTCAAAATGAAAGAGAGAGCGAGGGAGAGAAATAGAGAGAGCGAGAAGAAAGGGGCGGTGTGGATGGGGGTGTATGAAAAACTTTCTCATCCAATTTTATACGTTATTTTTCTTTATCCATCTCAATGTAAGTAAACTAAAACTGGGGGAAATCGGTTTTAAAATCGTTACAATAGGCTGTTTCACGTGAAATATCAGATTTTACAGTTTCGTGGAGTTGTTAACCAATTTAAAAATAGTACGGTTCTCACTCAGTATGGTTCTCATTTTAATACCACCCATTGCTTAAACTTGCCAAGTTCTTGCATTCTTTTATATATGAGGCAATGAAGAAACAGAATAATGAAGAAGAAGGAGAAAAAGAGGCGTTGTTTTCTAATGAATTTTCTTTCTCTTTTATTTCAGAATTTAAAGGAGTTTCGTGCTACGAGATCTTATTTAGATCCGGATATATACAAACCTTTCTTCAGAAACACGCAAAACCTAATAGCTCTGAGACTCGCTGGGTACTTTAAACAGGAAGTGGAAATTATGGAAGTCATTTCACACTCCCTAATTCACTTGCAGAGTTTAGATTTGACGTTCACGGATATACAGGACAGTGGGCTATTTGCCCTCTCTGGCCACAAGCAAACTACTGATTCCGTGCCAAGCTGTTGTTTTCTTCAACCGTGCAACACCGAGACTTCGTTGAAACTCTTGAAGCTGAGTTTGGGTAATTCAGAGATAAGCAAAGTATTAATCGCTTGCATTCTGACGCACATGCCAAAACTTCGAGACCTAAAACTTCGGAATAAAGAAGTCGCACTTGACGCCATATGTGAAATTGATAGGCAAAGAAAGAAATGTGGTATGCAAAGGCTGAAATTGAAAATAACATCAATTATGTGTCCGAGCACCTTTGCAAACTTGGAGACTGTTTTTGAAAGTTGTTCGGAACTACAACACTTAAATTTCTCCATTTCAGGTGATAAACCTGAATGCGACAGGCTCAGAGAGGAGGTTTTGGCAACAAGCAAACTTATTTTCCTGAAAAGCATTTGTTTTTCATGTAAAAATACTGCTGACGTAGCTGAAAATTTTAAAAAGTTTTGGTTGAACAAGGGCAATCAGATAAAATCTTTAACTTTGGAGGGAAGTGTTACAGATGCAGCTTTATTTAATCCAAAGGATCTTAGGTACATTCTAAGTATGTGTCCGCGCTTGGAAGAACTGAATTTGTATGGTATGTATCTTCATTGGCCAGTCGGGTATGAGCCTTCTGAAAATTTCTCGTCGCTTATAAATTTACAAAAATTGAGCATCGATATGGATGGTGAATCAAGTTCCTCAGTTGTCACTGAAGTTTTCAAGATCGTTTATGCAGCCAGGGAAATACACGAATTATATCTGCAAATTCCTGGACAGGAAGCAATTATTCATGATTTAATACTTCTAGGGATATTTCCTTTTTGAGAATATCATCGTAATAACATGAAACGTATCGGACGATAATGATGGACCCTTTTGCTAAGTGCAAATGTATATCATAAAAATAATAACAATCTACAAATTTTTGATCTATGATATTCAAATGTTACTGCCTACGTATCAAATTGGTATCTATCTCTCAAAAAAATTAAGTTTGAGGGCTCTTACTGAGCCAGTTACCAGCTTTGTTTGAATAATACGCTGAGTTATTATACGTTTATGGTTTTGTATAAAGTCTCGAGAAGTGTAAATTGTTTTGTACAGATACGGTCATTAAAGCTTGATTTTGTGTATTTATTTTGTCTTTGTGATTTTTTGGAATTTGCAAACCTGACGCAACTAGTCGTTAGCTTTAGTTTCCTTTAACAAATTTGCCCTAATTTGATGCAAAGCACCTTCGATTTAAAGAAAAATGGGAAAAGGAACTCCTTCACCTTATTGTAGGTTCTTGTAACATCGAAATACGATACATATTTTAAATAGTCTTATTTGGCGTTCTTTTATATCGAGTTCAAGTAAAGGAAGTAAATAGGGGGAAACAAATCAATGGTCACCGAAAGCTACGATTATTTTGATGGCTAATTATGCCATTTTTTTTTTTCATACGCTTTCCAACCGTAATTTGAAGAAGCGTATATGCTCCAGCTTTGACCGTCTGTCTGTCTTTCGGCACGATAGCTCGCGTAAAAATCGTTCGATTTCGATGTAATTTCAGTATGTGGTAGGGGACAACCAATTGACGAACCCTGTTGAAAATAGGGTCAAAGGACAGGACATCGGCGGGAAATCCATTCCATCGCCCTTATGCTTCATAACTTACGTAAAAATGCTTCGATTACAACAAAACTTTATCATGTTGTTCTGGGTATATACTGAAGGTTCTGTTGAATATCTTCGAAATAGGGTCAAAGGTCAGGGCACAGGAGCGAGATTTATTCCACATACCTTTACTAAAAATCCTTCTATTGCGACAAAACATTAATATGTTGTTCCGGAGGTACACTGAACCAATTCTGTTTACTATAATCAAAATGGGGTCAAAAGTCAGGGCACAGGAGCGAGATTTAATCCGCAGCCATTATCCTCGTAACTTGACTAACAATTTCAGTAATGATTTCTGGTATGTTGGAAAGCGTATCATAATCAATGCATCGCATGATTTCAGAAACTTGATTTTTTTTTTTTGCCTAAACTGAGAATTAGAGAAGTGAAGATCATCACTTCGCCGGGGGCAGCAGAAAAATCATAAAAAATATATATCTTCGTGGGCACTGAAACTTTAATACAAAACATGTGAGCAGTGTGGCAACATGCAGAAATACCCTATGGATCGGATCATCAGTATCTTTCTAGTAGTTTTGAGCAGAGAGTTTGCCTATATACGACACAGCCATGGCCCGTACAGGTATAAAGAAACGCTCTTCGACTGACAGGCATCATAGGCAAGCTTGAACACTGTACAAGGTCATTCAGCAGAGCTCGGTGACTTTTATCGTGGTTCAATCACAGGATGTAGTCTTAGTAAAAAGTAAGTTTAATAATTTTCTGCACCTGCTGCAGTTGCTCCGATAAAATAAAAGTGATCGGATTGTTAAAGTGGAAGCGGCAGGACCAGCAGCAGATTAATCATAACAGGGCAAACTACGTAAACGGACAGAGCGGGACTGCCGAGTGCTGAAGTACAGTAAGTGATGGGATAAAATCAAGTCAGGTAGATCTCGGTATACGCTATAGATATGTTTCTCGAAATCGCCGTGTATACCGAATTCGCGTAAAATGGAAGGCATTTTATACGAACAATATAGGGCTTGATTCTCACTTATTAACAAATTCAGTTTAAAATAATCGGGTTTTATAGTATTTAGATTACAAACAAACAATATTATCTTTCTGAAACTTAATTTTAATGCAGAAAACAAAAATATAATAGGTGCATGCTATGTAAATACGTACGTAGTACCTGATAATATAGTGTGTACGTGCAGTACTTACGTAATGTTAATGCTGAATACACGTGTAACGTAACAGTACCCTTTAATTTTATAAAGTCCAATTTCACACCTTAAATATAGTAGTAAGATTCTGGCTCATCACATCACAAGATTCTGATGATGACGCAGTAAGTCCAGGTCCTCTGATTGATTTCTGAAGAGATAAATCAGTTACAGTTGAAGTGTTCCCGCTAGACGCTTGACGTTCGACTGAAGTGTCAAGCTGTTTTTTAAACAAATGTTTAATTGTCGACTGTGAAGTTTTCTTCATCATCTGACTGTACAACTGTTTGTTGCATTTCAGAACATGTTCGACTTCTCTCTTAACTTTAACAGTTCTCACTCTCTCATCTTCTCCGAGCAAGATTTGGTCACTCTAGTTACACTCAAGTTGGTTGGAGATTTAGCACTTTTTCGAATTGATTCGGCATTGTCACAAATTGTTCTCACAGTGGATTCACTAAGTCCCAAAGCACGCTGAATGTCAACAATACGCTCACCATTCTCATAGCGGTCCAGAACTTCTAACTTTATTTCTAACGAATACGACCTTGGTACACGCTTCTTCCGCTCGAAAGACACTTTCTTTCCTTTTGCCTGACATCGTAGATCCTCTCACACGCACCTTTACAACTCTACTGATCTGATCTGAGCGAGCACTCACGTCTTGACAAAAGCATCAAAAAATGCTCTTCAAGATGCGCAAACCCGTTATTGTAATTATTGTTTCCTCGTAGTGTTAACAGATGGCTCCACTGAATAGCGTAAATCCGTAAACGCGGATAACCAAACCGCGTATACCGAGATCTACTTGTATATTTAGTTGAAACACATCGAGTTCCGAAATGCCGCTGAAAAGAACGCGAACATTATACCAGTTCGTCTAGAACAGAAAGGAAATCAGTTACGATGGTCGAACAATAGTACCCAAGCTTGGCATTAGCGAGACCAACAGCAAATGTGGACTGGATTTGTGTAAGGCTGGGCACTTGTAGACTCTAGAGCAGTGAAAACGCCATGTGTGGAGCTATGAATCACGTTTAATGACTTGGCAGTCTGACTTATAAGTCTGGGTTTGTATGATACCAGGTTATTGCTATCTCCATGACTGTGCTTTGTAAACTGTGAACCAGGGCTATTGATACAAGGGCTGGCTCTTAGTGAAGCGCACCTTGCTTCCCGACGAGGGAGACTGTGACGTAGCTGCGGTGCCAGCCGAGGTGCCATCGCTGTTCGAGAGAGAGGAATCCTCCAATATCTAAGCACACGAAGCAAGTGTGGGTTGGAATTAAGACGAAAATCCATTTTTATACCTCAGTGATCCCAACGAATATCACTGAAACACATTAAAACCTATATGTTGTATCGAAGAATGACCTGCACATGGAAATTTCAAGTTGTTTCTACAACGTATTGTATCATCGCAAGTCAGAAACAGCAGCTTTAAATTCAACCTCACTAGATTCCAAACCTTGAATTATTATTGACAAAAAAGCACTAATTTCGTCATTTAGCAGCCAAAGTTCAAGAATATTTGCTGTTTCCATTGCAATAATAGTCTTTGGACTAAGACAAATTGGGCTTCCTGGAAAGGGCCCAGATTTTGTCTATTCTGGTGTCGTAGCATAGCCTAGAGTCAATGTGAATTTCGTTAAAGATTAAAAGACAAAGCTTTTCAGAACGACTTAAACTTTCGCAGCCTTTTTTCATCAACAAAAGGACGTTGTGTTGAATGCCTGGATTACAGGTAAATTTTACGCACCATCTTTTCAAAGGTCTTTGCACACGGTAATGGGATGCCGGTTTTTCTCCACCAAAAGTCATATGATTTTGTAGAGAAATCTCTGATTACGATGAATTTCGATACATCTTCAGGTATCCATTTTAGTCACTGCTTCCGTTGTGTAAGAGCACTTACTTGGGCGACCCTAAATATATCATGGATACCTCTACCTAATCTTTCCAACTTGCTATTTTTTCTCTTAATGTCTTTTAATTGCTTCTTGCGTTGGCTAATTTGTTTAATAAGGATCTTTTATATGATGTATATCGTTTTGATTTATGCAGAGACATTTTAGTTATCTTGCGTTTCTCATTCTTTTTAAAGCTTCTAGTGAATTTTCAAGATCAAATATTTTTTCTGCAGTCGTATAAAACTTTCCTTCATCTCTTAACATTTCCAACATTCTGAATTTCCAGAATTACTACCAGGATCACCCTGAATCTAATCTACTCCGTCGGTGATAGGGAATTTTTTTGGATTCAAGGTTTTAATTCGATCCAAAGCACTACTAACATTTTTCTCTTGTGCTGCATCTCATCTCTTGCGTTTATTTCTTTTGAATTCAATGTTGGCAAATTAATATTCGGTGCAACACATGATTTCAGTATCCTTCTTTCTGGAAGACCAAGTAAACGATTTCTCATGTCATCTTCATTATCATTGCTTTGAAAAGGCTCACTGCATAATCTGGCATTCTTTACATTGATATTGTCTTGTCTTCTGCATCTATTTATTCATTCTCCGAATACTTGTGGGTCATGAGGAAAATGCAAAATTACATTTCCTTCCTTTTTATTCCTGTACCTATTATTGTAAGCAGCAACGGCGCAGCAAGCCATATAAGAAATATAATTATTGTCCGGCAATAAGAAAACATCTTTTTTGCAGTTGCGGAAAAGTAATCGATATTTAGCATACACCAACTCTAAAAACATGAGCAGCTGTCTTTCTCCACTGCTCAGACCCGAACTCTCGTTTAGCAACCGCAGCGTTTGGCAACTTGGTGACGTCACACACACACCGCGAAACCTCCGCTTTCGGCTATCAGCGGTGGAAAGGACACTTCACAGGGAAGGTCCAGCCCTTGTCTCAATAGCCCTGCTGTGAACATGTTCTCAGTTTGATTTTCATGGTTAAAACTGTTTTCCTAGATACAGTGCCCATAAACCTTAACGCTGCTGCTTATAATGATGTTCTCCAAAGCTCTGTGTTCCTCACGTTAGGAAGTAATTTGGTGGATTCCCTTTCTTTTACCAACAGCACAATGCCCCCCATTCACAAAGAGAGGTCCGTTCAGGAATGGTTTGATGAAATAGGCGTGGAAGAACTTTACTGATCTGCCCAGAGACCCGATTTCAACCCCATCGAACACCTATGGGATAAACTGGAACGCCGACTTTAGGCCGAGACTAACCGTCAGACATCGGCGACCGACCTGACTAATGCTCTTGCGGCAATTCAGAGACAATTCCCTCGGCAACGAACCAAACTCTACTGACTCGCTTTTCCAACAGAAACTCGCCTTTCCAGCACAATGGATGAAAAGCGTTATTCAGTCAAGAGTTCGGATACCTTTGGTCTCGGTAAATGTATATCATTCTAATGTCTTAACCTATTTGCATATTATTCACGAAACAATGAGGTCATGAAATTGAATTGATCTAGTATACTGTTTACCGTATAACATCACATCAGAACATTTGGAAATTGCATTTTGCTAGATCTGGAATTAAATACGTACACTGTAAAAAATAAGTGGTGTGAATTCACGGAAAATTTCTGAAAATAACGTGCAGCAAAGCTACCATGCGGTATAAATGTTCTGCAGAAATTTATGTTTTTAAGATTGCCTGCTTATTTTAACTTCCGTATTTTCACAGATTTTCCGTAGTCACAAAAATTCCGTTTATTTCGGAAAAATCCTTTTCAGGGTTTTCTGTATTTAAACTGAAATTCCTTACAACAGAAGATCCTGAATTTTAAGGCCCTTTCTACAGATACTCCTTCCGCTCCAGTCAGGATAGAGCCTGCGCCTCTTGGATTGGTCGATCAGGCAAAGCACGCCTTTAACTACTGAGCCACAAACACTCGGAAATCCGAGTCACGCACATCGTAAGACACATTACGCTACAGAGAATTTTTCTTATCAATAATACGAGTGATTATTTTTCTGAATATGTTTCTAATATTTCTTTTTCTGTATGAGGACTTTTCACAAATTAAGCATTTTTCATCCTGATATTTCGAAGCAACAAAAGGCTTTGCAACTTGAATTTTCTAAACTAAAAATGACTTTCAGTTATCTTCAGAAAAGGTGAAATGTACTTTTTTATAATTTTATATTGCAAAAAAAAATCCCTCATAAATATAAAATTTACTCTTGATAGCTATAATAGCTTTCGTCTTAAGTTGTTCAAAGACTGATACATAGACATCGTAACCCGATCTGTAGAATAAGTTAAGTACCCGGTCCATTACAGTAACACAATACACACGGTCAAGTCACATTATCGTGACCACCAGCTAATATCCGCCTTGGGTGGCGCGCACAGCAGCAACACTGGCTGGGAGTGAGTCAATAAAATGCTGGAAGGTGTCCACAGGTATGTATAGTTATGCTCACTGCAGTGCAGTTCAGCATGACTATGCATGTATGGGTGTACGTGCTCTGCAAGAATGGATTCCTAACGAATTCGGTTCACAGTGCCTTCCACAGATATCAGTGGACCCAGAGAATGCCACGAAAACATTCCATAGAGCAAAACGCTGCCCCCACCAGCTTGAGTTCTTCCAGCAATGGTTGATGAGTGTTTGTTCTCCGATATTTCTCGCCTTATACGCCAATGTCCACCCGTTCGATGAAGCAGAAAACGTGACTCATCGGAAAAGGCAATCCTTTGTCAGTCAGCGGAGTTACAATTCCGATACTGTCGTGCAAATATAAGCCTTTGCTGCCGATGCACCTTCATTAGCATAAGAGCAATGACAAGCCGTCTGCATCGGAGCCCCACGCGCAACAGAGTTCGCTGATCTGTCGTTTTAGACAAACTTCCGGTAGCCCACTGGTTCATTCGGCAAGTGAGTTTCTCCCCTGTAGCGTGTCGATCGGCCCTCAAGCACCTTCGCAGCCGACGTTCACCTCTCACATCAATGGCACGTGGATCTTCGCGGTTTTCGTCTCTTATTCGCAATGGTGCCATTTCCCCAGGCACGATACACTTTAACCACAGCAGCACGCGAACAGTTCACAAACAGCGCTGTTTCAGAAATACTGTCACCCTTGACCCAAAAGCCGATAATCATCCCTTCTTGCACATCTGACAAATCGCTCCTTTTATCAATGACAGCAACGAGTGATATGTTTTCAGAATGCCTGCAGCACACGTTGTATACTCACTAAGCCAGCTCACGACACGTGCCTTGTTTCATTGGCTACGCGCTGTTCACGTCAAAAGTATTAAGTGGTCACAATAATGTGACTCTACTATGTATAAAAATCATCAAAGGGGCTTATGGGTATTGATAACTTCTTCCTTTGTTGTTCCACTCAGAGAATATTTAAAGTGGTATCAATTTAATGAAATAGTACAATATGTTTCATATTTGAAAACAGATTAAAATTGTATGATAATAATACATATTCATCATTCACGTATACAATGTATACCAATCTCTTTTTTCAGTATCAACTCTTCGCAATCTGTTCGCAACCTCTGTACATTTCTACAAAACTCCATTCACTCTCTCACATTCAGCATCGGAATTTTATGTTGTTCTGACTCACCGTCCGCGTTGCCGAATGTACAAGTTGTTCGTGGAGGTAATGTGCCGTCCATTTAGAAAATGGTTAGCCAAGAAATAACGCAATTTACGTATGGAAAAGCACAAAATCAAAAGGAAGGTTAAATAGAGGTACATGTCTCACAGAACAATATTTTTCATACCGCTCTTACACATATTATCATGGCCTTTCTCTTCAAAGGAGACTCTGTTTGCATTCTATTTCTACATACGTTGGTTTTGCACTCTATTCTTACACCCATAGCCTTCGTGTTCCGCTTCTACGCATATTAACTTTGTTTTCAGAACCAATGCGATAATTCCTTTTGTATTGTGTTGTATTACTACAGACACATTTTTATTAAAATGTTGTTTTGTTCCGTGATAAACTCTTAGGGCAACAATTAGTTGCCCGTCCTAGATTTAGGGTCACTGTTTCCACAGAAAGGAGAGAGCAGTGCCATAAGACAAACAGAACATACAGGCATCTGGCCGCCACCGTGTCACAGTAACCTAATAATTTCTGGCTTCTGACCTATCGTCTGAGTTGACCCCGGGTTCAAGTCCTAGATGAAACATAGGTGATGTATTTATCTAACAGTAATGGCTCCTTCCCTTCTCTGGAACGGGTAACTCTAAATTAAAAGTGAGCGATTACTTTTAGACCATTGAGTTGCGTACTTAATTTTTAGCCCCACAAAAACTGGATTCGGTACCGGACCCACCTAGGACAAGTGATTAGATGTCAAGACTTCGTACCACTCGGCCACCAAGGTAACTCAACATCCACCATAAGCAACTCTTCTGGTTATAAGCATCGCTTGTCCATATTTTGGGATTACTGGTTTCTGGGACAGGAAAGATCCACAGCCATAAGACAAGCACAACATCTATGTTTCATCTGGGACTCGAACACGAGTACAGCTCGTACGACCACTTGACCGTAAAGACGGCGAGTGGAAGTGTTGAATAATTAAGTATAACTCAAAGCGTGGTAATAGCTCATTAAACCGAGCGGCCAGTTTTTGGTTATTAACAAGCGAGAATAATGATGATCAGTCTCCGTTCATAGTTTGGGTGTCAATAATTTGTGTTAAGTCAGAAAACAAATACGTTCCCGGTGGCTCTGTGGACAGAAACACGGCCTTTTGACTAGTAAACCGAGATGCTGCTGAGTTTGGCCCTGCATATGGCATAGGTGGCGCGTCTGGCCTATGGCTGTGCTTCTGTTCTACATTGTCTGGATCAGTGACCGTAAATTAAGGACAGGGTAGACCTTCTAGCTTTGAATGCTTCCGGGGATTGTTAAACCTCGAAACAATAACACAAAAAAAAATTTGGAAAATACACGAAACAGAGAAGGAAATCAGGGTCATTTTCACAATACAGGAATATACATGTCCATTTAGGAAAACATGTCGGGCAGTGCACTTACCGTATAACATGTAGCAAAAGTGTACGATTTGAAGTGTTCCGAAATTCGTTTGGCGAGATTCTG